>AJWI01002614.1:0-26467 GCA_000277465.1 Dictyostelium intermedium | reverse complement strand
CAAAAATTAAGAGAATAGTAGTTTTAAAAAAAAAAAGGGGTAAAACTAAAAAAAACAAAAAAAGAAAAAATTTTAAAAAAAAAAAAAAAAAAAAATTTAAATAAATTGAAAAAAAAATTAATAATTAAATTTAATTTTACAGAATACAAATAACACTTTACCCTTTTTTTTCCAAATTTTTTTTTTTCTCAATAAATTTTTCATATAGAAAAAAAAAAATAAAAAAATAAAAAAAAATAAAAAAAATAAACAATAAAACTTTAAAGTCTTACAGATAACAAAAATAAAGAAAGTAAAAAAATTAAAAAAAATAAAAAAAAACAAAAAGTAACCAAATAAAAAAAAAAAAAAAAAAAATTTTAAGATGATCAAAAATGAAAATTCAAATAATATATATAAGTCATTAGATTTGAATGTAGGTATTATTATTATTATTTTTTATTATTATTATTATTATTTTTTTTATTATTATTGTTAATTTTATTACTTATAAAAAAATTAATAAAAAAATTAATAAAATAAAAATATTAAATAAATAAATAAAAAAAAAAAAAAAATTAAATTTAGGAAAAAGATTTATATTATTATAATCAATCAATTGGTATTATTGGGGTAGTTGATTCTAATAATGCATTGAATCAAGAAGAGAGATCGAAAAGTATTGAGATAACCAAAAGAAGCTATGGAGAGACTAAATTGAAATTGACCATTGATACCAACAATACCACAGCATTTAAATTAGTACGATCATCAGATTCAACATGTTTGACCGATATCGATTTTAATTCCATTCATAATAGTAATAGTTTTGATTACATCTTGGAGGAGTCAAATAAAAATCATCAATTAACAAAGGCATTATTAAAATCAATAAACTTTTTAAATAATAATTATCCAACCATATTTAATAAATATAATCATTTAAATCATTTAACAATAAATTTTAATGAAAATCATGGTTATTTATCATCTTTTACTTATAGTAATAATCAAAATAATATTCAACAACAAGATAATAGTAATAGTAATAATAATAATAATAATAATAATAATAATAATAATAATAATAATAATAATAATAATAGTTGTTTAGGTGATAAAATTAATAATGAAAATAATTTAATAACAAACTATGATCTATTAAAATTATTTATAAATAAATGTAAAGAGGAAGGTATTAGTTCACAAGTTATTGAATATCAAATATCCATATTATATAGTGTATCAATTTTATATTGGTTAATAATTACAAATGAAATTTATGGTAATGAGGGTGTTGACAACAACAACAGCAACAGCAACAACAACAACAACATCAAAAATAAAGAAATTCAGCCAAAGAACATAATTCATAGAATTGTAATACATAAGTTAACGAGTTTCATTCTATCAATGACCCAACAAGACTACCTTTGTTTAATTAAGGCATTACAAATTTCAAATGGTTTATTGGATTCAAATAATTTATTCATTGATTATATTGAATCAATTAAAACAATTAATCAAGAATCAATAGAATTATTTGAAAGATTAAAGATTTCTCAAACTTTAAATACAATTGAATTGGAAGAATGGTTACTTTCAAACCCAAATAATAATTTTGATTCATCATCATCTTCATCACCATCTGAAGAAAACCAAAGTAATGATGAGCCATCATCATCATCATCATCATCATATGAAAAAATGATTAATCAATTTATTGAAAATGTAATTAATAAACGTGATTCAAGAGTATCTTGGTATTTAAAATCATTAAAGATTGATTATTGTTATGATAGACAACAATTAAAGAAATCATTGTTAATCGATGATATCGCTGAAAGAAGGGAATCAACTTATCAAGTTATCAAGAGATTTAATGCATTGGTTGAAGAAAGAAATTCAATTCTATTGGCAAATGAAATTCGTGACTCTCTAAATTCACCAGGATTTCCAAATAATTGGGATAAGATAATAGTTTCCGGTAGAGAGTCTAGAGCTTTTTCAAATCAAGCAACATTATTCGCAGCTTCTTCAATAATTAAAGTTTCTCAATCAATTAAATCATTAATTGTTGAAATTAAAGATTTAATATCTTTAAATCATTTTTTAAAACAATTTGATCAACAACAACAACAAAATTTAAATAATAGTAATATAAATGAATTAAAATTTAAATTATCAGAAACTTTAAAACATTTATTAGCAACTAGTGGTAGATTTCAAAGTATTTCATCAAAGAAAGTGATTTCGATTACACAAATTCAAGGTGCAATCATTCAACTAAAGGAAACCATTACAATTGTTTATGGTAAATGCTATCAAATAATTGATGAACACTATTCAAAGTTTATAAATTTTCATGGTGAAGGCTCAACCAGATGTCTATTGATGTCACAATCACAACAAAAACGTTCCAATGAACACTATCAACTAATCTATAGATTGGTGGATGGATTATTCGCTCGTGGTCATGGTGAAGTTTGGAGATTGGTTCAATCGTTGGAACAAGAGATACTCTCCTCGAGAAAAGAATCATCTGGTTATTCGGTGTTGTTACAACGTCCAAGTTTTTCAGGTTCTGAAAGATTCAGAACCAATGATCTTGAACCAAAACCAGAACAAGAGGATTCACTTCAAAAGTTGATTAGAATTGGTGGTGAAAATATTCATATGTCTCCATCGAATTGTTGGGTTGAACATACCACCGATTTAATTGAGGCTGTTCCACTATTCATCTATGAGAGAACTCATATAACCGACGATGGTAAAAGTGAAACGGTTTTCGAAGTCGATCAAGAAGGTCTCGAACAAACCATTAGATCATTGGCCGATCCTTGGTCAAAGAATATCAAGATCACCATGTTAACTGAACATTTAGCATTGGCAAGAGAGTTACTAATTAAACATTCTCCAACACTCTTGGAACGCTCATTTAAACTCTATCATGAGAATTCCGGTATACTAGAGTTTGAACAAATCTATAGAGAACTTTTAATCGATCGAAAAGATGATATCATTAAATTGGCGATCCTATTGGAACAAGAATACCAAGAGAATCTCTATGAAAAAGTTGAATCCAATATATACGATCATTGGAAACAATCGAAATTCATCACACGTATCG
Source organism: Dictyostelium intermedium (assembly GCA_000277465.1). NCBI lineage: Eukaryota > Evosea > Eumycetozoa > Dictyosteliales > Dictyosteliaceae > Dictyostelium > Dictyostelium intermedium. The sequence goes on along the minus strand of AJWI01002614.1, from coordinate 23,358 downwards.
AATCTTTGAAACAATTGATTCAACAACAATCAGAGTTGGAGTTGATTGAAAAATCAAAGAAATTCAATTTGTCAACTCTAAAAGATTCACTAAAACTATCACAACTTCAATATTATTCATTAAAGAAACAAAGAGGTTTACCAGGTTTTCATTTGCTTACAACTGAAGCACCAGGTTTGGTCGAAGGTTTCATTCAAGCCGTATTAGAGGAGGAGATGTGTTTAAATAATATCATCGAGCATTATGATGGTTTAAAACAATCTGTTGACATTAAATTGAATCAATATCAACAAGATCTCTACTTGGTTGGTTGTAAAATTATAAATGAATTCAATTATCAACCAATAGTTGAACAACGTCAAAATCATTTGAAAATCTCTCATCAACGTGCTATACAATCCATTGTCTCTGATCATTTAATCATTCAAAAACAAGTTTCATTGTTATTAATACTTTTTGAATTGGAGAAAATTGATGATTCTTTAGATAACAACAACAACAACAACAACAACAACAACAACAACAACAACAACAACAACAACAACAACAACAACAATTCCTTTAACCTTGAAGAAAGAATTCAATCAGAACCAAAAATTGTTTTAGAAATTTTAAATAATTCAAAAATCTATAAAGAATTTCAAGATTTAGGTATTGAAACCATTTATCAACAAAATAAAAATGAAAAAGATTTTTCTAGTGGTGGTGGTGGTAGTTTTAATTTATCAAAAGAAGAAATCTCAATTATTATAAAATCAAAACAACCCTATAAAAATGAATTAAAATATTTCATTCAATGGGAAGCAAGATTTAGAGCATTGGAAACTATTGATAAAAAGAAACCAGAGTTATTCATTTTACAACGATTGGAGAAATATTATAGAAATCATTCGGCTCTATCATTAACAACCGCAAGAAGATCGGTGATATCAGAGAATGGTCTATTGAATCAATTGAATAATCCTTTGTTTGCCTTTAGTTGTGGTGCAGTTATTGGTGGTGATGGTGAAATTAGACCAACGGGAATGAGAAAACGTTATCACTTCATCTATGGTCCATCAAGAGTTAATCTTGGTAAAGATGAGAGAAAATCCGTTGAAACATGGCCACAATTTCTTGGTGTTACCGATCCACTTTGTGCAAAACATGCCTATCGTTTCTACTCACTCATAAACTATAATCCCATCATTCGTACCATCACTGCCGCAGAGAATTTAAAAGTCAGTGAAAATCAAAATACAGCACTCATTAGATCCGTTAGAAATGTTCAAGCGTTATTCGTTGAACGTTTATCGGTTGGTGATATCGAAGATCTATCCTATCAATTCAATCAACGTGGTGGTCTATCCATTGCATTGGGTAAAGAGTCGGAATCATTCTCTGCTGGTCCAACCGCAGGTTATTGTATTCCAAAGGATTTACTCTTTAAATTGTTTGTTGTAACTCATCAAGACTCTAGAAAACTCTCAATGATTGGTATACCATCACATCTTCATCAACATATCATTCAAATGATGATTGAAATCTCAACAAGACAATGGCAATTTCCAACGATTGGTGAATGGGAAAATTGGGCTGCAAATCAATTCACAAATCATGATCCAAACGATTCCGATAGTCTATTGAATAAGTTTTGTGGTAATATTCATTCATCTCATGTTTCAAAATATATGAAACAATATATTCAAGTCACTGGTGGTATCATTTGTTTACATGTTTCAAAAATGTGTCAAATTCTTGGTACAATTGGTATACCATCACCATTAATAAATGGTTGGAGAAGAGGTGGTGGTGGTGGTGGTGGTGGTGGTGGTAGTAGTAATACTAATAATAGTAGTAGTGGTAGTTCATCATCACATAGTACAGTTTGGAGTAATTGGGCAGAGAAAAAAGTAACATTAGGTGGTGAACAAGTCAATAGATCAGTTGTTTTCCCAATGACCATAGAGATACCAGAGAGTGGTAAAGAAGCAATAAAATTGAATCCATTGGTAAAGAATTTACCAAAAGAGACTGAATTACGTGTACATATGTTTGGAGTTTACAAAGGTGATGATAATGAAAAGCCTCCACCTGATGTACGTTTTGCTTGGGTAATGAGAGCTTTTCTCATTTTATCGGGTCATATGGAAGAGGTATCAATGTCTTTGGATGAAGAGGGTCAATTGGTTGCAAGATTAACTTGGAATGGGTTTAAACCAAACTCAAAACATCATCAAGACCTTGCCATTAGAAAATATTTGGCTCAACAATTCATTGGCAATGGTGTATTGGATTTCGATGAACATAATAATCGTGAACATCAAGAGATCGTCAATAGATTAATGGACAGATTCCCTTCTCATTCAACGGTTGGAGATATTACAATCACTAGTGTTCCTGGTGTAGATAGTTCCGATCTTTTAAATTTCTCAAGTGAAAGTTTATCCCTACTGGAGGATGATGCAAACGAAGCCGCTGAAATCTTAAAACGTTACGGTATCTCTATGGATCAAATGAAGGCGAATGCTCAACTTCATCGTCAATTCATCGATGAATGGGTACCATTATCAACAAACTTCTCCAAAGAGAAAAGAGATGCAATAAAGAAAGAGATTGGTGGTAAAATTCATCCATTGATATTAAAGTTAAGAGGACCTGGTAATCAATTCCTAAAGGATATACAAGGTCAAGATATCATTGTATTCTCTATTACTCATCCACAATTACTCTCTTTGAATCCCTCGATAATTCGTGATCTAATGTTAATTGGTAGACCAAATAGTTCATTGGTCATTCATGATCAGGTTAGTCAAGGTCGTCATAGATGTTGGTTTGAACGTGACATTATGTTATGGTATGCCGCTTGTTTAGCTATCGATCAAAATGGTAATAGAATCTCAAATTGGGAGGATCGTCATACAAATGGTAGAAGATCAATCTACAAAGCATTTGGTTTCGGTAAAGATCAATATCAACCAATACTTGGTACAGATTTACGTGATGAAGTAATAAGATTAGAAAAACGTTCAATCATTGCTTTCAATTATTTGGAATCAATTTATAATGAAAATGATAATCAAAAATTATTTTCATTATTTAATGAATTTAATTTTAAATTATTTGGTAAACAATGTAAACAATTACAACCACAACCACAACAACTACAACAACAACAACCACAACAACCATTACTACTACAAAATTCAAATGAAGGTTTAATAATTTCAAGTTTAGAAACAGAGATTGATTTATTAATTCAATATGAACAAAGGGTTTTATTAGCAAATAGATCAAAGAAAAGAGATTTCATAATTAGAGAATATTTACAAGAGTTATTAGAAAATCCATCGATTGAAATGTTATCACCATTACACTGGTTATCAATTGGTGGTTATTTATTATTAAATGGTACTACCGCTCAATATCAGTTAAGAATCTTAAAATTAATTCAATCATCATATGAGAAAATTAATAATCTCTTATCTTGCGAAAATGCAAAATCAACAACCACCAATTTCATTGTGAATCAATCTTTAAATGATTTAATATTCAAGGATTTATTATCACAACAATTGGCACCAAGTAAAGCTCAATTCAAAGATAGAAAAGGTAAAATGTTTAGTGTCAAGGCAAGTGAAGATCATGTTGAATCTGGTGTCACTAGAAGAAAAGAACTTTTAATTCAATCAAAGAAAAATCAAATTATGAAATCAAGATCAATTGGTTATAATTCAATTGTTTCTAATCTTTCACTTTTAAAATCTTCAATAGATTTAACAATTGATACTGTAAAGAAAACTCATTTACAAGAAATTCATGAACTTCTCTCGAAATTAAGTCAATCAACTACCACATCATCATCATCATCATTGGCAAATATTCAAGATATTAATATAATGATTGGTAAAATATTTAAATTATCAATTTTATCATTGGAATCAATTGTTCATATAGTTTATTCGGTTTCAATTGCAAAGAGTCAAGAGATTCAACAAGAAAAAGAAAAACAAGAAAATCTTTTATCATTATTTTCAAGATTATGTTTGAATGGTAATGAAATTGATCTAAAGCTTTGGGATCAATTAATTGGTACCTATGAAACCTTTGGTTTAATCACACCATTGTATGAAATTTCAAATAGATTAATGAATCAAACCGATCACCAAACAATTGTTTCAATGATTACCGAGTTAACTAGTACTCTCTTACTTTTGGAGAAATGTTCAATCTATCTATCGTTGGAAAGTGGTGATTTCGAATCCGATCAACCATTAATTAGATCATTGGCTGAATTTTTTGCAAAAACAATCGATGATCATTATTCAGAGTTTACACCATGGTCAATGGATCCAAAACGTTATCCTTTGTTCACTCGTCATTTCGATCAAGTTGGTATAATGCTCTCCTCCCATCGTGAACAACAATATCAACTCTATTGGAAATCTCATAAACATCTATATCCATTCATTAGATCTTTAATAATTAATAAATCATCAGTTGTAAAAAGTGTATTTACAACTGATGATGATGATGATCATGATCATGATAATAATAATATTAGCCGCCAACAATATGTTGTTGATCTATTATTAGGTGATACAAATATTGTTACCGAAACTATAGTGACACAAGCAATAGGTGCATCGGTTGGTAGAGATGATGAAAGTATTTTACCCAAATATGAATTACTTTGGAGATCATATAATCAACTTAGAGAGATCGTTTTCATAAAGAATGATGGTTTCCAATTACCAAGGGTATTTAAAGAATTTATTGATCCATACAATGAAGAAACTTTAAATTGCTCTAAAAAAGTTAATCATTGTTTCCTCTCACCAGTTGGTAGAACTCATTATGCAAGCTCAATGACAGAAGGTCCTACCCTATCCGATAATCTATTCATTACCAGAGATGGTAATTTTATTTCATTACCTGATGGTGGGGGTTCATGTGGTTCCGATAAATCTGTTTTAACCATTAATGATGCATTCTATTGGATTAGTTTAAATCAATATAAATATTATCTATCAACCTATTCAAAGTTATCAATTCAACAAATTAATCAAAGAATTGAAAAGGAAACTAATGAAAAAGTGATAATACTTGGTAAAGGTGTACTGGTAGCATCAAGATTCCTTCATCCAATTGTTATTGGTAGTATTGTAACATTACATCATCATAGATTAGAATCTCAAATTTCAAATGCTGGTTATCCAACTACCGATAAATCACCTTTCCTTTATGAAATGACTTATAATAAATCATTATATCCATTGATTTTCAATTCAAATAATAATAATAATAATAATATTAATAATAATAATAATACCAATCGTAAAGTTAATTTACCACAAGAAATTGATTGGTTACAAATTGAAACAACAGAACATCAAGGTACACATCAAGAATTAATTAAAAAGATTGAAACAAGATTACTCCCATTCATTAAACAGTATCCAATTATAATTGTTAAAGGTGCTGCTGAATCTGGTGCAAGAAATTTATCAAGATTCGATTGTCTATTACAAGATGATAGTGGTAATGATAATAGAACCAATGAAAATAATATTAATGGTGGTGATGGTGGTGGTAGTGGAATAAAACTATGTAATAAATCAATTAATAATGCTTGTGAATTTATTTTACATATTTCAAAATCTCAAAATGTTGTAATTCAACGTGCTATCATTGCATCACCATTATTTTGGATGTCACATAGATCTATTAAAAGAATGGTTGAAAGACAAATCAATGACTATGGTATAGCAGTTGAATTGAATAGATTCCCAAAGGATTCAATCTATGGTTCAGTTCGTTTAATTCTTTCAAGTTCAAAATGCGCAAAACCTAAAAACAACAACAATGATGATGATGATCAACAACTTTGTTTAGATGATCCACTAAATTGGCAAACCTCTCATCCAATCTCATTGAATAGTTTACAAATTGCAACCAATGTTGGTAGACAAGGTTCATTGGAGATATTAAGCCCCCAATTGATTAAATCCTCATTGAGACAACAATTTCTAAATGGTTTGGAGGAAGCTGGTAGAAATGTTATGTCTGATATCTCTAAATTTGGACCAATCTATTGGAATCAACAAATTGAACTCTATAAACACTCCTTTAAATCCTATCATGAAAGATTCCCTTTGATTAAAGAATTTGATGCTTTGGGTACTCCAATTTGGTGGCCACGTTATTTAATGTTGGATTTCATTCCTGAACCAGTTTGGAAAAATAAAGAAACTGGTGAAATCGTTGAATCTTGTAGATTAATCGATATAACAATACCTCCTACAACTTTAGATATCAATGATGAGGATGAACAATCATTAGACAATGGTGGTGGTGGTGGTGGTTCAATTTATCTCTTAAAAGATTTAAAGAGTGGTAAAGAATTTCAAGGTGAAATTAAATCCATTAAATTTTGGCATCTTGAACCAAATGTTGGTGTGGGTTTATGGACAAACTCTTGGAAGAGAGAAATTGAATTACATACATCCTTTAACCCTATCAATGGTACTAAATCTATTGATTGGTCTAAAATTGGTCAAAATGATCGTATAGTATTATCAAACTTTTTATTAATTGGTAAACAATTCTTAAAAACTATACCACAACAATTATTTGATTATATTAAAAATATTAATAATAACAATAATAATGATAATGATAAATCAAAACAAATTAAATCTTTTAATTCTCAAAATAATAATAATAATAATAATAATAATAATAATAATAATAATAATAATAATAATAACAATGATATTTCAAAGAATTTAACAGATAATTTAAAAAATTCAAATTTGGATCTTAAAATAGTTTTTAATGGTAATTAATCATGTAGGAAAAAAAAAAAAGTAATAACATAAAAATAAATATTAATATAATTTTTTTTAAAATTTTTTAATTTTTTAAATTTTTAATTTTAGATGAACCAAAAGATTTTATTGAAAAATGTATTGAAAAATGTAAAGATTATTTAAAGAGAAATCCATATTCATTTGGAGAATTTATTGAAGAAGAGAAAGAACTGAATCAATATTTAACAAGAATAAGTGAAAGATATTATGATTCATTGATTAGCGTTGAATTGACACCACCAGTTGTGTTGGTACCACCAGGAAGTGAACAGAATCAACTTATAAAGAGATTAACGGAATCATTATTGGGTGGTAATAATACATTTGCAGTAGTTGTTGGTAAAAATACATTAATGAACCATCATTATTATCCATTCACTCAATCCTATCAACAAAAGATAACAACCATTTATAAATATCAAGAGAAATTTAAATTGAATGTAATAGGTTGTCATAGAGATTGGATTGAATTTGATGATCAATCATCTTCAGCTTTCATTAAAAGATGTCAACTTTTAATAATACCAAATGATGATGGTAGTAGTGGTGGTGGTGGTGGTGGTGGTGATGGCCATGATGAAATGATTTATGAATTTAATTTACCAATATCATTTGGATTAAAATTAAAACTTTCAAGTTGTTTTATTTTAGAGTTATTAAATGGTGATTATCAAGATCAAGAGTTATCACAACATAGACAACTATCACAACAATTATTATCACATGATGTATTGGTTATGAATGAATTTGAAAAGAGTAAAGAGCGTTGTGACGATAAATTTTGGTTGAAATCACAATTGTCCAAATGGTTTTTAAATGGTGAATTAAAATCAACACCACCAATTGCAACTTTAACTTGTTCCAATATTTTGAATGAAAGAGATGCACTACTATCAATTGAAAAGCAATCACCACAACTATTACTATTGGATTTAAATACAAATTCAAATTCGAATCAAATTGAAAGAGGATTAATCTTACAACCAAGATCAAATACCACTGAATCCGATGGTGTCGAATATTTTAAATCTCCAAACTCTTTCAAAAAGTTAGTATCAAGAGTGATCGAATTAATCGATCGAACCGATCAATCATCATCAAATGATAACCATATCGATGAATATATAGTTTCACAGGTTGTTGACTCTGTTAAAACCAAATCCGATAATAGGAGATTGATTTTTAGATTAAATGCATGTATTGGTAATGAAACTACACTTTCAATTGTCAAAGCGGGTACACCTGAGGAATTGATCATTTCACCAGGCCTAAGAGGTTCAAAATGGACATTGGTTCAATCGATTCTAAATGATTTACCAATACCAATTAAAAAGAGAGATTGGTCAGTTTGGTGTGATATTGCTCAAACCATCCTCGAAGAGATTGATTTACCTTTAATTGGTATCGATATGATATTAACCTTTGATTGTCAAAATCAACAATATATACCCTACATTCTAGAGGCAAACTCAAGACCCGGTAGTTTAATTATGGCTGAGAAATTACATTTCAATCAAGAAACCAATCAATTCGATCATTCAACTCCAACAACTCCAATCTCTATAAGTTGGTGGTATCAAGTTCAAAGAAATTCTCATTTGACAATAAATGATATTCAAAGTCTAATCTCTATTGATCTACTAAAGGATAGATATAATCAAAATGTTGATGGTGGTTGTGATAATAATAATGGTGGTGGTGGTGGTGATAATTTTAAACTATTAAAAGAAAGAAAACAAATATTAATTAATCAATTAGAATCATCAATTAAATCTCATTCATTTAATGCATTCTCTAGAGTGGTTGTAGTTTGTTCCAATGGTAGAGATAGAGTATTTATGGGTCATAGTGATTTTTTAGGATTAGGTGGTTTCACTATAAATTCAAACTCAATGAATGAAATCATTTGTATTGGTCAGTTGATTCAAGCCAATGACAATGGTGGTGGTGGTGGTGGTGGTGGCAAAGTTATAATTAGTAATGAAGATCATCAACAATTTCCAAAGGTAGAGATTTCAATTGAAGATGATATCATTAAGATATTGAAACAATCCTATGATCTAAAATCAAAAGAACCACTTTGGGATCAAACTCATTGGGATAACTATATCAAATGTTTATTGGCTTATTTAATTCATAAGAATGAAAGTTATCCACAATCGGTTTTAAATGATTTAACCAAACTAAAATCAAAAGGTCAATCGATTCTACTTCATTTCTCCAGTGGTGGTTTATTAAAACTACCAATATCGGGTGGTGTTAGTTCAAGTAGTGCGCTAACGGGTGCTTGTATACTTTGTTTGAATAGTTTATTCCATTGGAATCTAACAAAGGAGCAAATGGCAAACACAGATTTTGGTGAATACTTTTTAGGTAAACTGGGTGGTGCCTCTGATAAAACCACACAACTCTTCTCAAAGAAAGGTAAAATTTCCATCATTGGTTCATTACCTGAAAGATTTATAAAATGTTTAAAGTTTCCAAATGAAAAAATCGTAATAGTGGTCGCTCAATCTCATATACCACGTTTAACCACAAACTTGGGTAGAGAATGGATCGTCGATCAAATCGAAGGTGTCAATAAAACAATTCATAACAACTCTGTCGATGTCATCTATCATTGGGCTCATCAAATAATGAAATCATTTGGTTCACAGGTTTTAGTAGATTCCGTAAACATTTTAAAGGATAAACTTTCAAATCCTTCCGAAATTGAAAACACCTCAAAGATCACTGGTTTCACCGATATTGAAATGAAAAAACTCTATCTATCATTATCAAAAAACAATTTACTTCGTGATCTTTCATTGGATGGTGAAATTGAAAAACATTTCCCAGAATTAAAAAATCATCGTTTAAAACGTTATCAAATCATCTATAAACTACTCTTACTTTTACCAGAAACAAGAGTTGATAGATTTGGTGTCATTGAATTTTGGAATAGAAAAGCAGTATTATATGCATTATCAGAGTTGGAAAGAGGTATAGTCTATCAACAAATCATAACACTTTTAAATAATTTCTCTTCTAATGTTAGTTGTGGTAGTGGTAGTAGTGGTAGTAGTAGTAGTGGAGTTGATAAAAAACAAGAGAAACAATTAATTAAGGATCTAATGAAAATTATAAAGACAGCTCATGATGGTGATAAACAAATTCAAGATTATCGTAATGGTTTCAAAGAAACGCCATGGTCAACGAATCCTTTGAATTGTTTTGATGATGATACGATATCATCTTGGATTTGTGAAATCGATAAAATCCTCTTAATTACAAATCCACTATTAGCAAGTACCGGTGGTATGGGTAGTTTGAATTTGAGTGGTTCTTTTGATTCCTTCAAAAACAATAGTAGTAGTAACATCATAAAATCATCACCATTGGGTATAAGTCAAGAGTTTGTAATTCAAAAGGATAAATTCAATCTATACTATTACCTAAATAATCCAAACACTCATCATGTTGAACTATCCTTAAAATGTGGTGGCTTCCAAAGATCATTACCAGATTTAGATGAACTGGCCGATGAAATGACTAGAACCTTTAAAGAAAAAGCCGCTCTTAGAATTAGTGCCGCTGGTTTAGGTGGTTGTGTTTGTATTCACACAACAACTAAAAAATTAAATTCTGTAATCACTTGGTTAAATCAAAAAAATTTTATTAATATTAGAAAAATTGATTATCCTGGTCCACCTTCACAATCATTATTTCAATAAAAAAATAATAAAAAATAAAAAATAAAAAATATTAAAACATGTTGAGTGTTTTAGTCTTGAAATTTCCATTAAAGATTTTTTTTTGTTTTTTGATGAAATTTGGATGAATATTCATAAATAAACATTGATTTTTTCCTTTTCTTATAAATTTCTATAATTTTGTTTTTTGTCTTTTTTTTTTTTTTTTTTTTTAAATAAATATAAATTTAATAAAAAGAAAATATTTATTTTTTTAAAATGCACAAAAAAAAAAATCATTTATTAATAATTTAAAAAAAAACTTTAATGATGATTTATTTTTTAAAGTATTTAGAAATTTATTTTTAAAAGAAAAAATATTAAAATATAATTCATATTTTTTATTTGATAATACAAACTCCGAAGCAATTAGAGATGCATTTTTTGAAACAAATGATGATGAATCTATAGAAATGTCAGGTTATTCAAAATTTTTTATGACCACAGAAAGACCTAATTTCACTCTTGGAGATTATATATTTTATGATGATAATTATATTGAAGATTTAATTGGATCAACTAAATTTACTTTAACTCCAAATAATATAAATAGGTTGGGATATGTATTCTCAAACTACCGGTTACCTCTAGACTCAAATTTGTTAATTAGCTTTACATTTAATATATCCAAACCCTTTGGAAGAAACAAAGGTTCAGATGGGTTTGCATTATTAATCCTTGATGAAAAGAGAAAAATTGATTTCAATTCAAAGGGAAAATATATTGGATACAATAACATTCCAAAGAAGAATGGATGTGTTGCTATTGAATTTGATACCTTTAAAAACAATGATGAACCAAATGATAATCATATCTCAATTCAAGGATGTAACAAAGAAAAAAAACTTTCATCTTTTCATAAACATTCGATTGCATCCTCAGAGGTACCCTTTTCTTTGAAAGATGGATATTTACATGATGTAGAGATTATTTTTAATAAAAAAGAAACATGCTTTTCAGTATCGATAGATTCTATTCAATTACTAAATAATATTCATGTTCCAGATTTAGTTGATTTAAAACAAGCATATTTTGGTTTCACAAGTTCAACTGGTTCCAAGTACTCTTCAAGACATTCAATATCTAATTGTATCATACAAAAATTTTAAAAAAGAAAATAAAAAGTTTAGATGTGACATAGCATCTATGTTTCAATTTTGCTTTTTCATTTACTAAACCTGTAACTCAGTATTGTCGATAATACCTCATTAAAATAATTTCTAAATACTAAATTTAGTTTTCTTTTTTTTTAAAGATTTCTATAATTATAGAAAATTTTTAAAATTTTTTGAAATGATATAAAAATAAAAAGAATTTATAATAAATTATTTATTGTTTTTTTTTATATATTAATTTTTTTTTTTTTTTCTAAAATAATAGATTTAAAGACAAGTAATTCTAAAGTTTCTATTTTCATCACAATTTTCAATAATTGCTTCAGTTGTACATTTTTGTTTTCCAAAACTTGTGACACAAGTTGTATTGGTTGGAATATTTTGTTCATTACAAAACAATAAAGTTGTACCTGAATGATTTCTTCTTGGAGCATGAGAAACCACTGTATGATTACTCATATAGTTAAAACCTTCTTGGTTTATCTCTGAACAAGAGGATTTATTGTAAAAGTTTACAACAAGAGTTGAGTGTGGTAATTTAACGGTTGATAAATCAATGGTATAGTATGACTTTAAGAATGGACTGTAAGTACATTCATTAATTACCAAGGTTTCATTATGAATTGATTCATTTGCAAAGCTACAATTATTATTAAAGTATTGAATGGTAAAGTTTTCAGAAGTTGTAAGGTTGAAATTGGCACAAATATTTGTTTGGTTGAAAATGGTAATGTTTTGTTGATTTTGGGTAATGGCAACACCTAAACCTCCACCTGGGAATTTACATTTTGAATCATAGAATGGTTGGAATGTATAGTATGGAATTGAAGCATTTAAACTAGTTTCATTGAATTGGAATAAAGATAATGTTCTATTCATTTGAACGAGTGTTGTGTTCAATGATTCCAAAACAATACGGATAGAGTGGAGAGTATCTTGAATGTTGAGCATTGTTGAATTTAATGAAGTTACATTTAATGGTGTACTTCCGTTAAAGAATACAGTACCATTGAAGGAAATTGTATTGTTAAGATGACTTAATGTACTATTGATAAATGATAATGTTGAATTGACTGATGATAAAGTTGTATTAAATGGAATTGTTGAATTAAATGAAATTGTTGAATTTAATAATGTTATTGGCTCTGTGTGATTAATAACAATTTCATTTTTATTATTATTATTTCTATTGTAAGATTGTCTATTTTGTTGAATTGATAAACAACAACTTATCAATAATGCAAAAGTAATAATTTGTAAAAATATATTTTTATTCATTTTAGTAATCAAAAAATCGTTGGTGAATTTAAAAAAAAAAAAGAAAAAAGAATACATTTTATACTAAATTTTTTTTTTGAAGTAACCATAATCAAATAATATATGTAATTTGAATATTGATTATAATTTTCCATTTGAAAAATTAAAATACCATAACAAAAAATAATTCGGATTTTTCATTTGTCAATTCAAAAAGGTTTTTTTTTTTGAAGTGCAAATTTCAAACCGACTTATTTTTTCGAGAGTTTTTTTTTGTTTCGAAACAAAAATTGACACCAATCTTTTAAAATAAATATCTTGATTACGTCCCAATGACCTTAATTCTTTTTATTTTTCCTATTACTTTTCAAAAAAAATAAATAATTAAAATATTTTTTCTCCACTCTTAAAAGAAATCATTTTATAAGTGCTTCATCGGTTTTTAAAGGGCGATCGGTATTTCGGGATTTAAAGAAAACTTAATTAGAATACTTTAAACTTTTTTTTTTTTTTATTTCTTTTTTTTTAATAATAAATTGAGATTTGAATTCCAATTATGACTGAACTTCTTTTTTCCTTTTTTAAATAATTTTTTTTTTTTTTTAATAAAACTTCTTTTTTCTTTTGTAGTTTTCTTTTTAACCACTATAAGATTAAATGATGGTTTTAAAAAAAGCTCTTCATTTAAAAAATCAAAAAAAAAAAAAAGAAAAATTACACCATAAAATAAAAAAATTAAATAAAATAAACCACCCCATCAGAACCTATTAACGTCGTATGATGGGTTTTTAAAACAAAAAAAACCATTCATTTTAATTCACAAAAAAAACACTTTAAGAGTTGATAATACTAAAATTTCAATTTTTTTATTCTCTCACTTTTTCAATTTAATTTTTTTATTTTTTTTTCTAAATTTTTTTTTTTATTATTATTTTAAAAAACAATCACAATTACAAATGCAACAGTAACAACACAGCAACAGGATATAATAATTACCACACATCCAAACAACTTAACAGAATTATTGAAATCATATAATTGTTTATACACTCTGTAAAGCATGAAAAGCATTTTATAACTTTTTTTCAATGTAATAAAATTAAATACAGATACTATTAACCTCCGACAACGAAATAAAAATAAAATTTAATCAAGAAAATAAAGGTTAATTAGTCCGATTTAACTTCAAATACTGCAATACTATGTATCACAACCTCAGATCATTATATTGATGAGAGTGTTACATACGTATGTATTATTTGTTTTTATTATTAAAAAAAAAAAAAAAAAAAACTTTTTAAAAGACTAATTTATTATTTTCTATAGAATGTTTGCAGCATATAGATTAGCGAGTTTGTTAATTTTGTAAATAGAGAAACATTTGGATTAAATAATTATTATCCTATTGGCAATACTCATTTAAATGATCAATGGGTAAAAATGTAGCACCACCTCCTAAACCACCCAATACCAAACTAATACTCCTCCATTTTTCAAATTTACCTTCGACATTGTCACCCCCTTCGCCTGTATGGTAAATGTACATCCAATTGCACAGCAGCAGCAGCAGCAGCAAAAATAACATAGAAACAAATAACACAGCAACAGAAAGAGCAACAATGTTTAAAAAAACCAATAAAAATGAAGTTAACCTCACCACCTAATTAGATATTGGTTTATAAATTGTCTGTTTTTATTTTTTTATTTTAAAATAAAAAGGGAAATGGTAACCATTATTATTGTAGTTTTTTAATGACGATGATGATTTAGTTGGGGGACATATGTTATTAGGTTGGAAAAAAAAAAATAGGATTCTTAGGGTTAAATCTTAAAATATTTTAAGTTCATTATATTTTTTTTTCGATAGTAATTGCAGAAAAACAACCAATGTTTCTATATGATTTTTTACTATTTCTACAACCAGCATATTCACAATAAATTGGAGTAAGAAGAGAAAATGTTGGATTTTTAAAAAATATTGTTGATTTTGTAATTTCAGTGGTCCAACTAATAAATCTGAAAATTTAATTTTTGATAAAATAAAACTATTCCATTGTTTACATACTAAATGTAAACCTTGACAAAATGAAAAAAACTCATCGCAATTTGATTCTGAATAATTAATTATTGAATATCTTAAAATTTTTAAAAATATTAAATTTGAATAAATAATTATTTTCAGAGATTTTTGTTTCAGAAATTGGTGTGTGATGTTGATTTAATTTTTGTCTTTTTTGAAGTAAATGTGGTATTTCAATAATTTTATTATGATTGTGACTATTATTTGTGGTTGTTGTTGTAACAACAATTGCTGAAAAAATTTTAACATATCTTGCACCATCGCAATATAAATAGAATATCGTTTCATTTCCAAAATGGGAATTAGAAAAGATCAATACATTTGAAAGATTTACTTCGTTATTGATATCTTCGAAATTGATACATCTATTTTCCCATTGAATTAGTGTCATCATTTTAATATTGTTTTCTCCGAATTGATTTTTTAAAGAGTTCCACCAATATAAATCCATACCACATAGTTTTTCTTTCCAATCGAATGTATTATATAAACTTTGAGTAACAATTCCTATTTGATTACCCTTGTTCAATTCATTGGAAATTTCATTGTGAATCTTTTTCATTACAATGTTTCTAAATTCAATATATTCAATGTTTGGAGACTTTATTGGTGATGACATATACAATATATTCATTTTTATTGTTTGAACTTATTGAAATTGTAATATCATTATCTGGGAAAATACAATATTTCATCAAGTATTTAAAGCAATCATAATATTTACCACTATCAGTGAAACTTAATTTAACCAAAGCATTCATCTTATTATGTTTAATTTCAATTTCATCCCCAATATCCCCAATTGGTATAAATAATTTACCCATGTATCTGATGTTATTTCTTATTAAAATCGATTCATTTAAATTGTCTGATATTTCACTAATTCCCTCCAATCTAAAACTGTTTTTATCATTTGTTTGTTTTAAAAGGTGCAACTTTTTGAAAAAGTATTTTGATTTTTCTTTGGTCTCATTAATAAGATTATTTGAGATATCAATAGACCAATGACAACAGTCACTAATAAATGGCACCACAACTAAATAATCATTATTCCTAATGATTCTATAATTTATATTTTCATTTGTTTGTGTTGATATATTTAGCAACTCTTTAAAATTAGGATCATATATCTTTCCATACTTTATGTCATTTATATATAACATCTTTTATCTTCATTCTCTGTTTCTATACCTTCATTATTTTCTATGTATACAGAGTCATAAATCTCATCATCACTATCGACATTTTTAAAATCATTAGTTCCTGTTACTAAATTACTGTAATTTGAATCCTTATTATCAAAAAAACAAGTGTCTATAAGTTCCATATTATAACACAATTGATTTGGGAAATAGAGAAAATTCATTAACCTATTTACTTTCAAATAAATTTCATCTCTATCTTGTTTATTAAAATATCTATAAATATTTGAATCTTTATTTTTATTATTTATGGCATCTATCACTGAGTCTTTGATTTTAAGGTAACAGTATAAAAAATCATTCCTCATTTTTAAATATTTTTTTTAATATTTGAGTGAAAAAATATTTTTATATTTTGTTTTTAATAAAAATAATTTTTTTTTAATTCTTTTTTATAATTTAAAAAATCAAATAATAATAAAAGTGGTATAAAAAAATAAAAAAAAAAAAGAAAAAAAGCATAAAAACTTTTGTGAAAAAAAATTGGTGTTCTCGATATAAATTTAATTAAAAATTAAAAAATAAAAGATAAAAATAAAAAAGTAAAATAAAATGTGTTTGTGTGTTTTGAGTTGAAAAGCTAAAAATAAAAAAATTTTATTATTTTTATTATTTTCTATTATTAAAGGAATTTTTTTTAATTTTTTTGAAGTTGTAAAATAATTCATTATAATAATTTTTTTTTCTATTTTTAACCATTCTAAATTGTGTTTTATTTTTTTTATTTTTATTTTTATTTTTTTTTATTTTTATTTTTTTAATTTTTTTATTTTTTTTTTTGAAATTGATTAAGATCTGAGATTACATAATCTAGATCCCTTCTTCTCTATGAAAAAATTTTTTTTTATTCAATTTTGTGAGTAAAATCTTTTTATTAAAAAAATATTATGTACAAATTTGTGCCCACCAGACTTTTGTAAAAAAATAAAAAAAAATTTGTATATTTTATTTTTACACAATAACCCCATTGCTTAATTGGCAAAGAAAAGGGTTCTACAATAAATAGTAAAGGCTTTTCCTTTCTAGATGTAAATAAAAATAATATTTCTTTGAGTTACGATGAATATGAATTCCCTTTACCCAAAACCCAATTGGAATATATGTTTATTTTGGTAAAAATAAAGAGGTTGTTTATATTGGAAAATCATGGCAGGAAAATGGAAAAGGTATTTATGATAGAATTGCTCATCACCTTTGGTCAGCCAAAAAATATAAAAGAGACAATAAAAGAATACTTTAATGGTCCAAATAAAGCACTCAAAGATGAAATTGAAATAAGGGAGGAAATAAATAGATATTGCAACACAGTAGTTTTAGATAACACCCCACCAGAATTAGTATACTTTTTAGAAGCTAGTTTACTCTCAGTATTTAAAACAACACTAAATTCAAAAATGAACGGAGGACATTCATCTAATGTACAAACTCATCACAGTCCAGATTTTAATTTTATTCCATTTTACAAATATGTGAATGGCATATTTTCAATGTGGTATACTGAACCTAATAGAAGGTACTATACTGTTTTTCAACATCCAGATTATTACCAAATATTTTTTTATTTCAAAAACTATCCAATATTAGAAGAACATCTTGAAAAGTGTGAGGATGAATTAGATGACTGTGACAATGATTTGAATGATTGTGAAGATGAATTAAGAACAGAAATTGATTCGATAAAAAAATTTTTAAGTTTACATGGCTTAATGTCTGAATATGATAAATATAGATTTAATTATTTAAATAATGGTCAAAATTTTAAACCAACCGGTCAAACTCAACATGTTTCAAATGGTTCAATTAATGTTGGTGCAGGTAATGTTAACATGTATGACAACATGCTAATGAATTTATTTTCAAATGCAGATTCTTTGGAATGCTTGTTAAAATTTTGCAAAAAGTACAAAAAGGAGAAAATGAAATAAAAGTGCATGAAAAACTTTGCCCACTTGAAAAAACTCTAAATAGTACTATCGTTGGTTTAGAAGAAACACTTCATGTTTTCAAAATTGCTGAAAATAATACTATTTCTCAATTAAATTAACTATCAACGATGCAAATTTGAAATACAAAAACATGGTTAATAAATATGATAATGAAATCACCAATTTGAAAATGGAAGTTAAAAAAATAAAGTCTGAATTAGAAGGAAATCTCACATTATTAAATGGTGAATTAACGTCATTAAATTCTCAAGTGGAAATCCTTGAAAAAAACATTACCATATTGGTTCATCAAACAGAAGTGGACTCATTTAAATTGAAATCCTATGATCAATGTATTATTGATAGAAATAAATATAAGTTACAATCTGAAAAATCATCATTTAGTTTAAAACAATCTCCATCTTTGATTAATATTAAAGAAGAACCACCACAATGTCCAATGTATAAATGTCTTGTAAGGAAAGATTATAAAGATTGGACCTATGGAATTTTAATTCCTGCATTTTGTAGAAAAAGTTTATATGATGCGTCTTTGTGTTATAAAGAAACAATATGCGATTTTTCTGATGTATTTTAATTCATTCAAATCAATCCTTTTTATAA
Organism: Dictyostelium intermedium; assembly: GCA_000277465.1. Lineage (NCBI taxonomy): Eukaryota > Evosea > Eumycetozoa > Dictyosteliales > Dictyosteliaceae > Dictyostelium > Dictyostelium intermedium. The sequence continues at coordinate 4,573 of AJWI01002614.1, read as the reverse complement.
TTTAAATTATCTTTTAAAAATAAAAAATAAAAATAAAAAAATAAAAGTGATCACTTAAATAATCAATAGCTAATTAAATCATTTTTTAAAATTTATTTATGTATTTATTTTTAACGATCTATTCATCATCGTCTTCCTTTTCTTTTTCAATTCTACCAGTTAATTCATCATCCCAACTTTCTTCTAAATTCCAATTAGTTTCTCTTCTTGTTGCCCAAAGATTTTCCAAATCATAGTTTTCTCTAGTTTTAGTTTCAAAGAGATGAATGACAACCGTTTGAAGATCAATGACTCTCCACTCGTCAGAGTTTGTAGCGTTTGAATACAATTGATCAAGACGATGTTTAAAAGCATGGATGATATCATCCTCTGTATTTGAAAGTAAACGAGTTGAGTCTGAACTAGCGATCACTAAATATTTTGCCCAATTACATTTGTTTGAGACATCAACGACAAAGAAATCATCTAAATGAGTGGTTGCTAAAAAATTCATAACCTCTTCAATTGTAATTGGTGATAGATCTTTCTCTTTATAGGTTTTTGATTCCTTAACCTTCTTTTGATGTAATTCTTGGAGATGTTCAATCACCTTTTGTTTATTCATATAATCAATTTGAGTGGATGAAATCTTTCCATCACTTGATGATTTTGATTTTACTCTCTTTTTTCCCTCTTCTTCTTTTGGTATCTCTTGAGTAGTTTCATTTGATAATATTTTTTTTCAGTTTTTGATTTTTTTAAATCAAGTTTAAGTTGTTTTCTATTACCTTTTTCTGATAATTTTTTTTCTTTTCCTTTAAAATTGCTTCATATTTTGCGATTTCACCAACTAAGTCTTCTTCTTCTTCTTCTTCTTCTTCTTCTTCTTCCTCTTCTTCTTCTTCTTCAACTTTAAATTCTTCCTCATCTTCATATTCTTCATCATCAATATCTCTTTGTTGTTTTTGTTGTTTTAATAATTTTTTTTGATAAGAAATATCATGGTCTTCACCAATTTGTAAAGTATTTAATTTTTCCTTTGCTTCTCTATTTAACATTTCCAATTCCTCATCGGTGAAATTAAATCTTTTATGAGCATCTTCAATTGTCATCTCATGAATTTCTTCACCAATAGAGATATCATCTAAATTTGTTAAATCACTGGCCTCATCAGGATTGAATGCTTCAATTTTTGATAAATCAAATTTAATATTTTTACCACCACCACCATAAGTAGATAAATCTGCTTCAAAAGTTGATTGATCTTCAAACTCTTCTTTTTTATTTGTAAAACTACTATACTCTGTTTTACCTTCTGATGATGTAAAATCTGATTCAAAAGTATCGAATCCAAATTGTTTTAATCTATCTATTTGATGTGGTTGTAATTGTTGTGGTGGTACTGATGGTTTTTGTTCAAATTCTTGTTCTTGCTCTTGTTGTTGTTGTTGCTGTCTTTTTTGTTTTCTTTGTTGTCTTTTTTGTTTTCTAAAATTAATAGTTTCTTCTTCTTCTTCCTGTTGTTGATATTGTCTTTGTTGTTCTTGTTGTTGAATTTGTTCATTCAATTGTTGTTTTTCTTCTTCCAATGAATTTATTAATGATTTTCTTTGTTCCTCTTTATATTTTTCATCACGTAATAATCTCTTTTGATGATGATGTTCTAAGGTTTCTAATTTTTGTTTATGTGTTACTGGTTTTGAATGTAAATGACTTGGTTTATTGTTTGGAATTGACTCTGTACTATCATGTGGTTTAATATTTTCTTCAAATGAAATTTCATTGATTCTTGATCTTCCTTCTCTTCTCTTAACTTTACGTACATCTTGTTTATGTGTATATGAATTTCTTCTTACATTGGTTCCTCTTTTTTTAGTTGAATAATTTACAATTTGATTCAATGATGATGATGATGATGAAAATATTGATTGATTATTATTATTATTATTATTATTATTATTATTATTATTATTATTATTATTATTATTATTATTATTATTATTATTATTATTATTATTATTATTATTATTGCTGCTGCTATTTAAAAGTGATATTGGTATAATTTTAGTTGTTGATGTTAGATTTGTTATTGTTGTTGTTGTTGATATTAAACTTATTTTATAACAATTTGAAAGTTTATTTATAGATTTTAACATTGTTTTTTCTATTTATATAAATTTGTAAAATGTGAACATGAAAAAAATAAAAAAAATAAAAAATAAAATAACAAAAAAAATAAAAAATTAAAAAAATAAAAAAATTCAAAAAATTAAAATTTGTCCAATAATGCAAATAATAAAATTTTGTTTTTTTAATTTAAATTTTATTTTTTTTTGATTTTTTTTTTTTTTTTTGTAATTATTTTTTTTTTTGATTTTTTAATTCTCTTTTATCCTTTTTAAAAAGAAAGGAATTAAACTATAAAAAAAAAAAAATGAGTAATAAAAAACAAAAAGAAGATAATACCACTGGTGGTGGTAGTGGTGGTAGTGTAATTTTAAAAACAATGGTAAGAGATAAGGAGAAAGAACAAAAAGAAGAAAAGAGAGAGAAAAAAGAGAAAAAAAACTAGAGAAAAAGGAAGCAGAAAATGTTAAAAAAGAGAAAAAGAAAGAAAAGAAAGAGTTGAAAAAGATTGGGAAAGTTGGTAGATCAGGATCGGTTACCAGTGATTCTAGTACACATAGTGGTGCACATGAATTCGATTCCTATGGTAATGATAACAATGGTGGCGGTGGATTATCATCATCAATTGATTCCAATGGATTATCGAGTAGTGGACAACCAATGCAAACTAGACATTTAGAGAAAGAAGTTGGTGAAAAACAAGGTATCTATAGTTTAAGTGCACAAGATAGATCATCATCTCAACCAAATTCATCACAAGATGATCAAGCGAAACCATTGATCACCGAGAGTGAAATCTTTAGTTCAGAGAGTTTTTTAATTGCAGTATCGGATACCGATCATCTGGGACCAGCAATAAAATCTGTATTTGAAAACAATAAAGAAAAGGAGGTAATAAAGATATTGAATGCATACATTGCACAAAAGGATGTGGATATTGAAAAGATTTGTGGTGAAAATCATGAGGGATTCATTAATTCGGTGACGGCGTTCCTTGGATTAAAAGGTGAGAATCTAGATTTGAAACAAGATGTAATCAATTTAAACTATGAACTTCAAGAGATTGGTAGAAAGTATGTGACCAAAGCTGAGGAGCTATTCGCATATAAACAAATCAAAGATAACATAAAGAAAACCAAAGAGGTATTGAACAATTGTCAATATGCAATATTATTGGGTATGAAAGTCGATGAATATGTACAACAAAAGAAATACTATCAAGCCATTAAAAACATGGATCAATTGCATAACGTTTATCTAAAGAAACTATCGGATTTTCAATTCGCTAGAAATATGGATTACAATATACCAATACTAAAGGAAAAGATTAAGAAATTGGTGAAGGATGAATTCAATCAGTGGATGGTGGAGATCAAAGAGAAATCGGCGGTCATTGGTAAATTGGGTATGATTCAAACCTCAAAGAAACTCTTGAAAGAACGTGAAATTAATCCATTGAAAATTAAAACCACCTTTGGTGAGAATGAACAAGTTTGGGACAAGATATTGGATATACCCCCAATTATAAACTCTAGTAGTATCGGTTCACTCGCCCTATATCCAACTTTGAACTCACCTGTCACCGCACCAATCTATTCACCAAATAACAGCTCCACTAAAACCGCCTCATTTGGATTCAATAAACAAATCAATGAAAAAGATCTAAAAGAGGATATCAATCAATTCTCACCATTCGATGAATCGGACATACAATTTCATCCATTGTATCAATGTCTTTTCATTCATGCTAGTTTAGGTCAACTCGAAGAGTTTCAAGCTTACTATACCCTAAATAGACTCTTACAATTTCAATTGGTAATTCAACCAAAAGAGAGTGGTCAAGTTTGGGAATTATTCCTTCAACAAATTCTTGGCTATTTCATGGTCGAAAGTAAAGTCATCGATAGTACCGAACCTTTCCTCTCAAAAACTACCATCAACGATAGTTGGAATTCAGCTTTGGTAAAAGTAACCTCTGTACTCCAAGAGTTGTTCACTCATTGTGTCGATACTCAACCTTTGATCGCTTTTAAAAAGTTTGTCCTTATCTTTACCAATACAATGTCTTTCTATTCCTATCATGTACAACCACTCTATTATTTCTTGGATACAATGAAAGAGAAATATTGTCAATTCTCTATTAAAGAAGCTGTCGAAAGATTCACTATAATTTTAGAACGTGATTCTCATTGCTCCCTAATTGTGGAATCATTGGATGAATATAAATCTCTAATCCTTGCAAATAAATTGGATATTTTGGAAAGACAACAATTAAGACAATTACAAAATTCTCAAAATAATAATAATAATCAATTTCAATTTGGTAATGATAAAAATTTAAATAATATGTTGGTTGATGATGATGATGATTATGTTGATGAGGATGAAAATGAAGATGATAAAATTTCAAAAAAGGTAAAAAAAAAAAAAAAAAAAAAAAAAAGAAAATTAAAAATTTAAAATATAA
>JH722990.1:8334-19094 GCA_000277465.1 Dictyostelium intermedium | reverse complement strand
TTTTTTTTTTTGTTTTAAAAGAAATTATATTACAAAAAATTTTATTAAAAGAGGAGGAATAAATAAGAAGTAGGTTTTTTTTTTTTTTTTTAATTTTCCAATTTTTTTAATAATTTTAAATTGTTGAAAGTATATTTAAAATTTTAACCAACCATAGTAAAATCATCGATTTCGCCATCACTGGAAAAATCTGGTTGAGTATTTAATTTTGGAGGATAGTTTGGTGTTTGTTGTTGATTATTATTATTATTATTATTATTTATATTATTATTTATATTATTATTATTATTATTATTATTTTTATTATTATTATTATTATTATTATTATTATTATTGTTTTTATTTTGACTCTTTTGATTATTATGTGGAAGATGATGGTGAATTATAAATTCTTCGTCATCAACTATAATATTTTCAGAAATACAGGAATGGTTATTTCCACCGTTTGCAATAGTAATGGCAAGCATTTCGGTTGTTTCACTCTCAGCATTATCATCAACCAGTTCACATTCAATTTGATAATCTGGTAATTTTTGGCAAACAGAGATGATTGGGAATTCACAATTACTCATTACAGATAATCTATCACAAAGATCTTCAAAACTAGCTTGATCCCTACAATAGAATCCAATTGATAAAGATGGATCCAATTGTGTAAATGGCATCTTTTGCGGTATACATCCACTATATGTCTATTTATTAAAATATGAATATATTAATATTTATAAATATATAAAGGGGGTGTGTTTGGAAAATGGAAAAAAAAAAAAAAAAATTGAAAATAATAATAAACTTACATTTGAATAATCAAATGAATTTGGATTGACACTTTCTTGAACAAAATGAGGATCTAAATAAATAACTTGTTCATCTTGGAAACCAATAAAATAAAATGATTGTTTTGGTTTGCCACCAATAAAACCTAAACTTTGTGGTAACTTTAACAATAGTTTTAACTTATCGATGTAGGTGGGGTTTAGTTTCTCTGCACCCAATTTCAAAGGTATCATTATAACCAATGATTTCCATTTTGGAGGTATTGAACTAATGGCAGTATTATAATCAAATAAGGTATCATCTTCAAAAACTTGATTACTATATCCATTTGGTACTCTAGATGGTGGTGATTGATTATTATTAATTGTGGTAGTGGTAGTAGTAGTGGTGGTAGTGGTGGTGGTATTATTATTATTATTGTTATTATTATTGATGATATTGTTTTTGTTATTACTATTGTTATTTTTATTTTGTTCTCTTAAATATTGCAATTGTTGTTGTTGAATAATTTGGTAATGATTATGAGTATGGCTATTATTACATAAACTATTTATATAATCTTTGTATATAACTCCATCGGTAGGGACATACATTTCTAAATCCTCTAAATGTTGAAATTTAATTAGTTGTCTTAAAATATTTGAGATTCTAGTTGGAGCTAACCATTCCTCAACATTATCATTTATCTCTTCTTCTTTTTCCTTTTTCTTTTGTTTTCCTTTTACAAACAACCCTCCTCCTCGATTTAATTCCATAACTTGTTCTCTTAAAATTTGTTGTTTTCTGCCATTCTTTTCAATTGCTTGTTTTTTATTTACAATTTGATGTATACCATATACATGTTCCTTTGAAGGATAATCACTAAACCATGCCAATACTTGACTATAATTTGAATATGGTTTCTTTCTTTCATGTTCTGGAACCATGTCTTTTATTTTAGAAAAAAAAGTAAAAAATAGGTTAATAAGGTGAATAAAAAAACAATAAAAAAAAACAAATATACGCACCATTTTCTTTATAAAGATGTCTAATTAATGCTCTTGCTAATATCATTTGACCAGTCCTTAACATACAACCCCATCCAATATCTGTGGTAATATTTGTATTTTCTATTGGTGGAAAATCTTTCCTGTAACTAAACCATATCATTGAAGATATATCTGATAAAAATCCAGACTCTACTGGTTTGTGTGTAATCTCAGTTGTTATATTGGGATTACTATTATTATTTTGAAAAATACTTGTGGATTGTTGTTGTTGTTGTTGTTGTTGTTGTTGTTGTTGTTGTTGTTGTTGTTGTTGTTGTTGTTGTTGTTGTTGTTGTTGCATTGGTTGGATCTGTGGTACTTGTGGTTGTTGGTTATTATTATTATTATTATCTTTTGATGTATAACACCTTCCCATCATCCAAATTGGAGATGCCGAAAAAGATGGAGGTTCGGTTGGATCTTAAAATAAAAATATTAATATGAATAATAATAATAATAATAGTATAACAAATATATTAAATATATAAATCCATTAACCTACAATTTCTATAAAGATTATAAAAAGACATCATAATTTTTTGTTTTCCTTCTTTGTATATATTTAAAATATTTGTTTTTTGTTTCTGCTCTTTCTGCTGTCGTTGTTGTTCTTTTATTTGTGACTGTTGTTGTAATTGTTGTTGATGTAATAATTGTTGATGTAAAATTTGTTCTTGTTGTGATTGTTGTAAATTAACTTGTTGGTGTTGTTGTTGGTGTTGTGGTTGTGATTGTTGTTGTTGTTGTTTTTGATTTAGGTTAAATCCATAAGAAATTTGCTGTGATACCTGTTGCTGTTGTCTCAAATATGATTGTTGATTATATGATTGTTGTTGGTATTGAAAAGGTTGTAAATGACTTCCATCTATATTAATTAGTTTTTTTTTTTTTTTTTAATATTATTTTTTTTTTTTTAATATAAATTCATTGTTTTTAATTTTATTTTATTTATTTTATTTTATTTTATTTTATTTTATTTTATTTTATTTTATTTTATTTTATTTTATTTTATTTTATTTTTTATCTTAATACCAACCTTGATAACCATTATGATGTGAATATTTTGTAAACATTTTATAAGTTGTGTAAAAAACAAGTGTATTAAAAAAATTTTTTGTTTTTTTTTATTTTTATTTGGGGTTTACAAAAAGATCTATTCAATATATGATTTGTTGCCAATAGCCATTTAAATTTTTATTATTCTATTTTATTATTAATACTATTATTATTATTATTATTATTATTATTATTATTATTATTATTATTATTATTATTATTATTATTATTATTATTATTATTATTATTATTATTATTATTATTATTATATGATATTATTATTATTATTGTTATTATTATTATTATGACTATGGGTACTACTATTATGTGGAGGTAAAGGTGGTAAAGATGATGATGAGTTTGAGGGTGTTGGAATTTGATGGGTTTGGGAATTGTTTTGGTTTGATTGTTGTTGTTGTTGTTGTTGTTGTTGTTGTTGTTGTTGTTGTTGTTGTTGTTGTTGTTGTAGATTTAATTGTTGTAATTGTTGGGTTTGGTTTATTAAAGGTTGATTATTGCTATCATTAAAGTGAAAATTATAATCTTGAGAATTACATCTCTTTTTTGGTGTACTAAGAGGACTTGAATTTTGAATTTCCATTGAATATGATCTTTTAGCATTGTTATTTTGTTCTTGTAAGACAGGTGATTGCGGTATATTTTGATTACGTTGTTGTGGGAGGATTTGTTGATTATTTTATTATTTTGATTATTATTATTATTATTATTACTATTATTATTATTATTATTATTAATAAAATGATTTTGATTTTTTTGTTGATTTTCATTAGCCATTTGTTGTAAATGTAAGTATTGAACATATTCTGGAGTAATTACTTGGGCTTTGGATAGTTCATCAAGATATTTTCTTGATGGTTTTATTTCGTCACGAGGTAACATATCAATAAGGAAATCAAAGGTTTCACATCTTGACAATGAATTAATTATATCGGTTCTTTGAAGAGTTCTTCTTTTGTTCATTTCAGTATGCACCCATGATCTATGGGTCATTTCTAATATTAATATTTCACAGGCTTTAGCAAATAAAATTGGTGCTTCGGATGAAATTTTCTAAAAAAAATAATAAAGGTTAGTGGATGAATTTGTTTTTTTTTTTTTTATTTTAGTTTTTAAGGTAAAGTAAAAATAAAATAATTACATTAACATCTTTATCGGATTTCATAATTTTTAATTCTTGCCAATGGTAATTCATGAGTTTTAAAATCTTCAGTTTTTTGAATGTCTTTAATTTGAGAAGACCAGAAACTTGATAGTTTAGTTTCTAAATGATTATGAAGTTGATTTTGAAATGAACTTGATCCATTGTTTTGAAATCTTTGATTGGGTGTCGAAGTTGGAGTAGTTGGATGGGGTGTCGTTGAGGATGGTGAAGATAATGCAGTTGGGGTACCATTTCCATTACTACTACTATCATTAAGGGATGGGTATTGGGGAATTGAAGACAATTGTGAAAAAGAATCTACTCATCCATTTGAAATTGATATAAATGAAACATTTGGTTCTTTTATATTAGTATTGGATGGTTCAATTTTGATAAATAAATCAAAACCCATTGGTCCTGGAAAACTTATTGTATTTAATAGAAAACCAAATAATAATTGTAATAGTAGTAGTAATAATATAGATATTGGTAGTAGTATTAGTAATAGTAGCGATAATATAAATATGGATAATGAAAATTGTACTTTTAGTAGGGTTTCAATAACATCCACATCAAATTGTAGACTTTTATTCTTTTCATCAAAACAAATTCAAGAACCAATATTTAAGTATGGACCATTTGTAATGAGTGACATGAATGATATTCATCAATGTTTCATTGATTTCGAATATGGACTTTAACAGAGTAAATAAAAAAAAAAAAACAATTTTGTAAAAATTAAAAAAAAAAAAAAGTTAAAACATATTCCATTATTACCATTTTTTTTTTTTATTATTTTTAATTTTTATTGTTGATTAGTTGTTGTAGTAACAGGAGTGTTCATTACTTTTTGCCAACATTGATATGTACAGACTGGTAGATTATTTTTAGGACAATTATATCTTTTAATATTATTACAATTTAAAACTGAGCATTTAATTGGTGTATTAATTTTTGTTGTTGTTGTTGTTGTTGTTGTTGCAGAAATTGCTATATCTTTATTACTTTTTTTATCTTTTTCAATTTGTTCAATCATTGGATGTCCAATCGGATATGATATGGTTTTACCAATACCAATATCATCCTTATAACATATTGTTTTTCCATTTTCTTGTTTTAAAAATAAATCCTTTAAAAATGAAATAAATTAATAAATTAATAAACAGACTATACTGAAATTAATGAATTAAACTTACATGTCTTGAGGGTTTTTTTTCCTCTTCTACAGTTTCTTTTGAGGCAGCTTTTCTGTAGAATAATTGATTGACGACATCTCTCATACTTGCTTCATCTTCTTCAATCTTTTTATTTCTTCTATACAAAGCAATTTCACTCTTTTTTTGTTTCATTTCATCGGTTAATATCTTTTTTTTTAATCTCCTGTGGTATTGGTGCCAATAGTTTTTGATTTAATTTACCACCACCTCTTTTCATATCTTTTTGTCTACTTGTACCAATTAAAGTGCTATCATCATTTTCTTCTTCATCCTCTTCCTCCTCTTCCTCTTCATCCTCTTCCTCTTCAATAAATTCTTCATCCTCTTCCTCTTCATTAAATTCTTCATCCTCATCTTCATTTTTATTATTATTGTTGTTTTTATTATTGTTTGATGATTCATCACCACCAATATCTAATTCTTCTTCATCCTCATCTTCCATAGGTTCATTGTATTTACTACCCTTTTTGTTTTTATTAATATCATTATTTAGATTTGTTGGTTCATCATCACTACCAAAATCACTGCTACTACTACTACTACTTGATTCATCATCACTAAATTTATTGTTTTTGGTTGGTTTCATTGTTTATATGTGTGTTTTGGATTTTGGTTTTTAATTTTTTTTTTTTTTTATGAAATAATGAAAAATTATAAAAAATAAAAAAAGAAAGTAAAAAATTTTTTTTTTTTAAAAAAAAACAAATAAAAAGAAACATTTTTTACTATTTAATATTTTTATATAAATTTTTAATTTTAATTTTTTTTTTTNTTTTTTTTTTTTTTTTATTAAAATTGAATTATTAATAAAACTAGTCGGTTTCTTATATTTTTATTTTTTTTATTTTTATTTTTTTTATTTTTTTTTCATTTTTCATTTTTCGTTTTTTACCTAAAACAACCTTTTTTTTTTTAAAAAAAAAAATGATTGAAAAATTAGTAAAAATAACAGGATCATTGGAAAATAAATTAAATTTTATATAATTTTAATTTTAATTTTTTTTTTTTTTTTTTTTTTTTATTAAAAATTGAATTATTAATAAAACTAGTCGGTTTCTTATATTTTTATTTTTTTTATTTTTATTTTTTTTATTTTTTTTTCATTTTTCATTTTTCGTTTTTTACCTAAAACAACCTTTTTTTTTTTAAAAAAAAATGATTGAAAAATTAGTAAAAATAACAGGATCATTGGAAAATAAATTAAAAGCCAGGTCATTGAATCTAAGTGAATCATTTATTAAAGAGTTTAGTAACAGAAGTGGGTTTATAAATTTTACAAACAATGATGGTTCTGTCAATGGTATTGCTTTAATCGATAGAGGTATCGAACCTGAAATTAGAATTATGAATTATGGTAATGAACCATTTTCAAGAGAATATATTCAGTAAGTTATAACTTTAACAACAACATTTTTATTATTTTATTTTTATTAATCTTTAATTTTTTTTTCCACAACAGAAATTCATTAAAAAAAGCAATGGAGTTTAGAGAGAATCTTTCAAAAGATAAAATAATTGATATTGGTCCAAAATCAGCATATAGATTGGTTAATGATGGTTCTGATGGTTTATCAGCTTTGACTGTTGATGTTTATGCTGATTATTTACATATAACTGTGATTATTTTTTTATTTCCCATTTTTTTTTTCCTCTTATAAAAAAAAATAATAATAATAATAATTACAATTAGCTAATATTATTATTATTATTATTTATTTATTTATTTTATAAAAAAGACATTTTCAGAATATTGGCATAATCATATGAAATTTATATCAGAATACTTATTAAAAGAAACTGGTAAAAAAGGTGTATATTGGAGAAATAATTTAAAGAGTTCACTACCAACAAGTAAATTTTATATGGGAGAAAAGTATAAATTGGATGAAAAAGGTCAATCGACATTAGTTGCTGAAGAGAGTGGTATGAAATTATATATAGATTTAATGGATCCAAATTCAACTGGATTGTTTTTAGATCAAAAACAAAATAAACAATTGATATCGAATCTTTTCAAAGGTAGAAATAATGGTTCAATTTTGAATACATTTGCACATACTTGTTCATTTTCATTGGCACCTTGTGTAAATGGTCACAAGGTATCAAGTTATAATATAGATATCTCTTCAAAATATTTTAATACAGCAATGAGAAATTTCCAATTGAATGATATACCTTTAAATCATCATAGATTCGTTGAAAGGGATGTATTCTCACAATTGGAACAAATGAAATCAAAATCAACTAGATTCGATGTCATTGTTTTAGATCCGCCATCCTTTGCAAAAAGTAAAAGGTTTGGTGCTTTTTCAACAAAAAATAAATATAGAGATCTATTGGATCTATCGTTACCATTATTAAATCCTGGTGGTTATATTGTTGCTTTCACAAATACAAAATCAATCTCTGAATCAAAATGGTTAAGACAAATTGGTGTTAAAGATGATTTACAAGAAATTGATAATGAGCAACAACAACAACAACAATCTCAAATATTTATAGATGGTAGATTAAAAAATGATTTAAAAGAAATTTCACAATTAAATATTAAAAATGCAAAATTTTCTAATTCCACTAAAAATGTAACACCATTTAAGAAATTGACTAAATTTAAAGCAGTGGAATATTTTGATCAATCCCCAGATTTCAATGTAAGAGAAGGTGACGAAAGAGTTGCAAAATATTTAAAAGGTGTATTATTAAAAAATAAGGTTGACTATTCAAAAACTAAATATTATTCTGCTGAAAAATAAAAAAAATTTTAAAAAAGAAATAATACAATAACTAAATTATTTGTAAACATGTTATTATTTTATTATTTGTTTTTTTTTTTTTCTTTTTTTCTTTTTTTTTTTTTGTAAAAGTTTTAAAAAATATCAATATAATTTATAAAGATATTAATATTAATTGTCAGAATAATAGTAAACTTGACTCGATGGAGATGAAGATGATAATATATTATCATTTGTTGGAGTTGATATAAAATTCGATTCATTCAATGGAACTTGATCGTTTTTTTGTTCATTAAAAGAATAATCAAAAGAAGAATTATTATTGCCATTATTATTTTTGTAATTGTTGTTGATGTAATAATTGTTGATGTAAAATTTGTTCTTGTTGTGATTGTTGTAAATTAACTTGTTGGTGTTGTTGTTGGTGTTGTGGTTGTGATTGTTGTTGTTGTTGTTTTTGATTTAGGTTAAATCCATAAGAAATTTGCTGTGATACCTGTTGCTGTTGTCTCAAATATGATTGTTGATTATATGATTGTTGTTGGTATTGAAAAGGTTGTAAATGACTTCCATCTATATTAATTAGTTTTTTTTTTTTTTTTAATATTTATTTTTTTTTTTTTTAATATAAATTCATTGTTTTTAATTTTATTTTATTTATTTTATTTTATTTTATTTTATTTTATTTTATTTTATTTTATTTTATTTTATTTTATTTTATTTTATTTTTTATCTTAATACCAACCTTGATAACCATTATGATGTGAATATTTTGTAAACATTTTATAAGTTGTGTAAAAAAACAAGTGTATTAAAAAAATTTTTGTTTTTTTTTATTTTTATTTGGGGTTTACAAAAAGATCTATTCAATATATGATTTGTTGCCAATAGCCATTTAAATTTTTATTATTCTATTTTATTATTAATACTATTATTATTATTATTATTATTATTATTATTATTATTATTATTATTATTATTATTATTATTATTATTATTATTATTATTATTATTATTATTATTATTATTATTGTTAATAATATTATTATTATTGTTATTATTATTATTATGACTATGGGTACTACTATTATGTGGAGGTAAAGGTGGTAAAGATGATGATGAGTTTGAGGGTGTTGGAATTTGATGGGTTTGGGAATTGTTTTGGTTTGATTGTTGTTGTTGTTGTTGTTGTTGTTGTTGTTGTTGTTGTTGTTGTTGTTGTTGTTGTTGTAGATTTAATTGTTGTAATTGTTGGGTTTGGTTTATTAAAGGTTGATTATTGCTATCATTAAAGTGAAAATTATAATCTTGAGAATTACATCTCTTTTTTGGTGTACTAAGAGGACTTGAATTTTGAATTTCCATTGAATATGATCTTTTAGCATTGTTATTTTGTTCTTGTAAGACAGGTGATTGCGGTATATTTTGATTACGTTGTTGTGGGAGGATTTGTTGATTATTTTTATTATTTTGATTATTATTATTATTATTATTACTATTATTATTATTATTATTATTAATAAAATGATTTTGATTTTTTTGTTGATTTTCATTAGCCATTTGTTGTAAATGTAAGTATTGAACATATTCTGGAGTAATTACTTGGGCTTTGGATAGTTCATCAAGATATTTTCTTGATGGTTTTATTTCGTCACGAGGTAACATATCAATAAGGAAATCAAAGGTTTCACATCTTGACAATGAATTAATTATATCGGTTCTTTGAAGAGTTCTTCTTTTGTTCATTTCAGTATGCACCCATGATCTATGGGTCATTTCTAATATTAATATTTCACAGGCTTTAGCAAATAAAATTGGTGCTTCGGATGAAATTTTCTAAAAAAAATAATAAAGGTTAGTGGATGAATTGTTTTTTTTTTTTTTTTTTTTTTTTTGGAAAGTAAAAATAAAATAATTACATTAACATCTTTATCGGATTTCATAATTTTTTTAATTCTTGCCAATGGTAATTCATGAGTTTTAAAATCTTCAGTTTTTTGAATGTCTTTAATTTGAGAAGACCAGAAACTTGATAGTTTAGTTTCTAAATGATTATGAAGTTGATTTTGAAATGAACTTGATCCATTGTTTTGAAATCTTTGATTGGGTGTCGAAGTTGGAGTAGTTGGATGGGGTGTCGTTGAGGATGGTGAAGATAATGCAGTTGGGGTACCATTTCCATTACTACTACTATCATTAAGGGATGGGTATTGGGGAATTGGTGGTAAATTAATGTGAAGATTTGGATGATGAGAGGAGGAGGAGGAGGAGGATGTGGAAGATGCTGAAGATGGGTGTTGATGTTGGTTGAAATGGATTCCACTCTCATTTAATGGTAACATACTGTTACTTGTGTCGGGATGGTTGTGGCTATGATGTGGTGAATTCATTGGAGAAAAATTATAATTAAAATTCCCATTCATTGGATAGGAATAATTATTCCCATTACTATAGCCACTACTGGAATTTGCTTCATGTGATGAATAAATTTCCACATTTTCTGTAGAAATATTTGGAGTACTTGAATGTGGTGAATGTTGTTGAATTGATTTATAATGGTGGTGGTTGTGGTGGTTGTGATTATTATTATTATTATTATTATTATTGGTATGGTGGTTACTATGACTATTTGATGTTGAGCCTGTTGATGCAGATGAAGGAAAATGTAATAAACTGTGAATTTGATTTTCCATTTAATTATTTTTAATTTTTTTAGTTTTTATCAATTTGAATTTTTATTTATACAATTTTTTTTTAGTTCTAATATTACAATTGTTTTACAAAAAAA
>JH722983.1:14164-24660 GCA_000277465.1 Dictyostelium intermedium | reverse complement strand
TTTTTTTTTTTGATTATTATTATTTTTTTTTTTTAAAAAAAAAAAATTAAATGATTACATACAAAGTACTTATTGAACCATTTGAATAACAACTATTAAATCCAGTTGAACAAAATGTTGATTGTACACCTGGTTTCACTAAATCATTATTTAACGATTTTATTCCTAAACTTGTTAAACAAGACACTAATAAAATAAAATTAAAAATAAATTAAAAAATTAAATTTTTTTATAAAAAATGAAATAATTTAATTTTTTTACATACCCTCAGAAGGATATACATCTATACAAATAATTTTTTTAAAAAAAATAAATAAATACAAAAATACAAAAAAAATTTTCATTTTTATTATAATAAATTTTTTTTTGAAAATTTTTTTTATTTTGGTGTTCAACAAAAGAAAATAAGAAAAAAAAATATAAATTTGATATTTTTAAGATTTTTTTTAAGGGAAAGATATTTTAACAAATAATTTTTAACAATTAAAAAATTCATCAAATTTTCATCATTATGTTCCCAAACAGAATTTAAAAAAAAAAAATAATAAAAAAAAAAAATAAGATATTTCTTTTATTTTATTTACACATCCACCCCAATATTTTTATATTTACAGACAAAATAGTCCTTTAAAACTAAGATACTGAATTTATTGGGGAGGATTTTTTTTATTTTTTAATTTTTTTTTTTTTTTTCGATTCCCTTACTTTTTTTTAAAAATTTTTTTAATTTTTTTCAATTTTTTTTTCAATTGTGTAATTAAGAAATAAATTTTTGTATGGTTTTGAGGTAAATCATCCTCAATAGTATCACAATTTGCTCCATTACCAATTAAGATATAACTGGAATTGTGAAAACAAAAGAACATAATAATGTATCGAATCAACTTGATAGACAAATAATTGAGGACGCCACCATCTTCCATAAATCCCATTTCAATTACTTCACCATTTGGTAAAGTGTTTCTATTATTTTAGAATGTAAATTTACCTTAAAACCATTATCAGTAAAAGTATTATTTCCATTTATTTGGGACTTGTGGTTGATTTTAAATATCATTCATTAATTAATAAACTTTATGTAATTATATGTTGTAGTTGGAAAAGTACAACAAAATTATTTACAAATTCATTAGTTTCAATATCAATAACTTGGAAATGTTCAACTACTTCTAAATGAGTAAAAATATATGGTAATTGTAATTCACATTTACTACTAAAGGTTGAAAGTGAATAACAACCCAATAACAAATTATTATTTTTTTTTATTTTTGGTTGTATTACGAAATTTTCGAAAACAAAAAAAAATTGAAATATTTAATGCATGGTTTTGTTTTGTTTTAAAACTTAAATTAATGATAAATATAAAAAATCTTTCGCCATTCACCAAAAAAATTCAATTATAGAAAATAAAAAATCATTTCACCTTTCACCAAAAAAAAAAAAAATACTTTTCACTCCGCTTAATTTCAAACAACAAAACAGTTTGGATGTTAAAAATTAATTTTTTTTTCTAAACATTTTTTTTTCTCTATATTTTTATGTTGATATTTTCACTTAAAAGCTATAATTATAATTCAAGAGAATCATCACAATTATTTTTTATTTTTATTTTATTTTATTTTTATTTTTTTTTTTTTATTTTCAAATGCACATTTTCTAAATTTGATGATGAAGATATTTTTATTACGATGATCATAATTTTCATTTAAAAATTTATTGGGTCAATTTAACGAAACTCGTCTGCTCAACCAATAATCATTTGCAAAATTATCACCAACAATATTGAAAACCAAAAACAAGTATTTAAAATGAGTAATTGTGAAACATCAGTTTTGGCAATTCTTGACATCTTCCAAAATAAATAACTCTATTACTTACGAAGAAGTTCTGAAACAATATGTGCGATTGCAATTTTGACTTTCCTACACTCATTGGTTCTTTAAAATATAAAATACCTATCATAATCATCATTGGAAAACTAAAATAAATAATTTTTATTTTATTTTTATTTTTTTTTTTTTTTTTTTTATTTTCAAATGCACATTTTCTAAATTTGATGATGAAGATATTTTTATTACGATGATCATAATTTTCATTTAAAAATTTATTGGGTCAATTTAACGAAACTCGTCTGCTCAACCAATAATCATTTGCAAAATTATCACCAACAATATTGAAAACCAAAAACAAGTATTTAAAATGAGTAATTGTGAAACATCAGTTTTGGCAATTCTTGACATCTTCCAAAATAAATAACTCTATTACTTACGAAGAAGTTCTGAAACAATATGTGCGATTGCAATTTTGACTTTCCTACACTCATTGGTTCTTTAAAATATAAAATACCTATCATAATCATCATTGGAAAACTAAAATAAATAAATCATGATATTATATATCACAAATGATTTGTAGATATGAGAAAAATTATGAAATTGCATTACTATTTGATTCCATGTTGGTGATGAAAAAATAAATAGAAAAAAAAAAAATTTATTAAATTTTGGGTTCTCATTTTTATCCGTTAAAAAAAAATTTTTGAATTCAAAGGGGTGCTGAAATTTTAAAGTGGAAAATGAAGAATAAGAATGAAATTAGAATAAAATTATATTTTTTTAAAATTTCCTAATACATATAAAAGAGTTTTTTTTTTAAAATTTATATTTTTATTTTTTATTTTATTTTTTTTTTTTGCATAAAATAATCATAAAAAAATATCTCATTTTTTTGTATATTTATTTTTTTTTATTTTTTTTTTTATTTTTTTTTTTAAATTTGCAAAAAATTTAATTAAATTTTTTTTTTTTTTTTCAAATTATTTGTACAAACACATTTGCTCAACAATTTCATTTCTCTTATAAATATATATATATTTCATCTTTTTTCCTTTTTCCTTTTTTTTTTTTCATTCTTCTAGTTTGTTTATTTTCAAATTTCTTTGTATAAAATTGTAACAACACAAAATAAAAAACAAAAAAAAAACAAAAAACAAAAAAAACAATATATTAAAAAAAAAATTAAAAAATAAAAGCACATGCATTTAAAATTTTATATATTAAAAAAAATAAATAAAATAAATAAAATAAAGATTCACACATATTATATGAACTTATAAAAAATATGATGGAATCTAATAAAAAACAGAACGGTGGTAAGCCACCATCAACAGCAATTAATATACCAATTACAAGACAACAACCAACATCATCCTCTTCTTCTTCATCTTCTTCTTCTTCATTAAAACAAAAACCAATAATTTCATCTCCAAACACTTCAACTCCAATACCAATACCAACAACTACTGTAATGGTTGGTAGTTCAGGCAATAGCAATAGCAATAGTAATAGCAATAGTAATAGTAATAGCAACAGTAATAACAATAGTGCAAATAACTCTTTTAAAAAAGGCATAATTTCTAAACAACAAACACGCCCTGCACCAACACCAAATATACCTATAAACTCATCCTCCTCCTCCTCCTCAACTTCACCAAATGTAAAAAAACCAAACACGAGTGTTAGCATGTCAAGTAGTCCAAACAATCGGGGATTTACCAAACCTTCATCAGCACCATCATCATTTGGTGGCGGTATGCTATCTAGAATGCAGCAACAACAGCAACATCTATTACGTAACGCTTCGAATAATATAAACAATACTCGTAATAGTATAACAACTACCAATAGTGGCTTCTTAAGACCTGTTGGTATACCACTATCATCTTCATTTAATCAAACTAAAACAGCCTCAACTACAAATACCACCACTAGCAACAACAACAACAATAATACTACCACTGTAGGTGGTACATCATATTCATCGAATAGTTCAATGTCATCGCCAAGAACTCATTATAGTGGTATTGGTGGTGGTGGTAGTAGTACAACCCATCAATTTAGTAGTAGTAGTAGGAATATAATGATGTCAACCTCATCGGATAGTTCAACTTCGGCATCACCTAATTTCTCTGGATTTTTAAGTAAACAATCACCAAATAGTTATTATAGTGGGTTTGGTATACCAAGTAGTCTCTCATCAACTTCACCATCACCAACAAACTATAGAAACCAAAAACCATCACCATCTATATTCCTTAAACCATCACCACCTGGTTCATTTCATACTCCAGTCTCTTCGCATAATAGTTTTTTAATGCCATCTCCTCAATCAGCTTCTGAAGTATATGGCTCAAAAAATAGTGGTTTTTCATCAATACCAGCACCTAAAAACCAACCAAAAACTAAAACCATTGGTTTTGACGTACCATCCACGTCAAATAACACCAATAATAATAATAATAATAACAACAATAATAATAATAATAATAATAATAATAATAATAATAATAATAATAATAATAATAATAATAATAATAATAATAATAATAATAATAATAATAATAATAATAATAATAATAATAATAATAATAATAATAATAATAATAATAATAAGACAACAACTACAACAACAACCACAACAACAGGTAATACGCCAAAAATAAATAGAAGAAGAACATCATCACTTTTAGGTAAAGATGAAATGATACCATCACATGAATTAGAATTTGATTCACAAGATAGTGATGGATCAGAGAATGGTGATGACTTTTTTGATGATTTAGAGGATGAAGAGGAGAATGTGGAAGACGAAATGAAATCACCACCACCCAAGGAAACTAGTCCATTATCAACTGTCAGAGGTGTATTTAATAGTGGTAGTGGTAATAATAGTGTCAGTAGCAGCGGTAACATCAATAGTAGTAGTAGTAGTAGCAGTGGTAGCAATAATAGAGTAAAATTTGTAAATATAGAAAATGTAGATAGTATAGCAATAGAGAAAATGGTTATGGAAGGTTGGAGGAAATACATACCAAGATTTCATCAAAAAGATGCATGTGTAAAAATAATTCAAAATATTGTTGAACAATTTAAAATAGACTCAAAAAAGATAATTCCATTATCACCAGCAACACCTTTAGCAACACCCTTATCACCCATGGGTTTATTATTTGCACCATCATCAACAAACTCTGATCATAGTAACTATTCATCTACAAGTGGTGGTGGTGGTGGTGGTAATAATGCTAATCATAGTCAAGTAATAAAACCAGTTAAAAATTCAAAAAATTATTTAATTCAACATGCTGCGGGATCTGGTAAAAGTCATACGATTGCATCATTAATTACAAACTTATATAGATTATTAGAAGACGGCAAATTAAAATACGATTTAATATTGGTGATTAATGATAAAAGACATTTAGATTATCAACTTGGTTCAATTATTACTCATTTTTTAAAAGATAATGATTTAACGTCAATTTCACATCCAAGCACAATTGCTTTATTGGAAAAGATTTTAACAAAAGCTAAAACTAGAGTTGTAATTTCAACGATGCAAAAGTTTTCAAAGGTTGTTGAAACTCATGGATTTGATCATATTTCAAATAAATATAAATCGATTGCAATTGTTTCTGATGATATTAGATCAATGACCAATACTTTTAGTTGTAAAGTATCGACACCATCATCATCATCATCATCTATATACACTAAAATTATTTTGAATAATATTATTAATTAAATCTTTATTTTTATTCTTATTTTTTTTATATTTAGCGATATTAACTGGTGAAACTAGAGAAACTAATAATATAACATATTTTTGTTTTACGAGTACACCAAAACCAAAAGCTTTGGAATTGTTTGGCGATACAAGAGGTAATTTAAGAGTACCATTTCATACATACTCTATAGAGAAAGCATTGCAAGATAAAATTGTAATGAATTGTATTGATCATTATACTGCTGTTTCAATTTTAACAAAAGTTTCAAATGATAAAACAAGTGATACACTTTTTAATGATGAAAATAAATCATCCTATCATATTTTAAAACATCCAAATAATGATAAGGTATGTATTCTAAATATATATATATATATATATTTATAGATAGATGGATAGATAGATAGATAGATACTAATAAAATATTAATAATAATAATAAAATATAAAAGAAAATAATTCAAGAAAAATCATCATATATAATAAAACACTTTACAAAACTTAGAGAACAAATTAATAATGATGAATTTAGTTGTAGAGCAATGTTAGTTACCAATAGTAGAGAACAAATTCTATTATATAAACAAGCATTGGAATCATTAGTAAAGGCATTGCCAAAGAATCAAAAATTCGATATTATAGCATCATTTGCAAAATTTCATTTAAAGAAGAAAGAGAAAGCAGAATATGATGAAAAGATAAATGGAACCTATGCAGAGTACTTTTTAAAGAGAAATGGTATTTCCGAGATCTTGAGAAATGATAAGAAACATAAGGTACAATTGATAATTGTTGCTGATAAACTATCGTCTGGTTTCGATGAACCTTCACTAGCGGTAATGTATGTGGATAGACCTTTGAAAGGAGCCAGTGCCGTTCAAACCATTGGTAGATTGAGTAGAGTTTCCAAAGGTAAGAATGCATGTTATATAGTTGATTTTATAAATAATCGTAGAGAGATATCTGATGCATTTGGTCAATATTGGAGAGAAACTTGCCTAAAAGGTGAAACTAGAAAAACTGTACTTGAATTGAAATTGAATAGAGTCTTGGGTAAACTTTCTGCCATAGAGCCATTGGCAAATGGAAGATTAGAAGAATCGGTTGAATATATTCTACGTGATGATGAAAAAAGAAAAAAAGAGAGAAAAGTCGGTAGTTTTACCGATGATATCACCTCCTATTTCGAACTTTGCAATCAATTACTTTGGGATAATGTACCACCAATGAATACGAAATTCTTAGAATTGGTTAAATATCATGTTTGTAATAAACGTTTAAATTCACAAATGCATTCAATTAAATCATTATTACAAAATATTGAAAGTAAAAGTAGTGGTACATTAATGATGAATCAACAGCAGCAACAACAACAACAACAACAAAATTCCTCTTCAACTGGTGGATCATCAGCTCCTTCATCTCAATTTGCAGGTGTTGCACAAACTTTAATGACCCCAAATTCTGAATCATTTCAATCATCTTCAAAACGTGGTATTATAAATCGTCGTCAAGAAAACAATAAACATATGTTAAAGAGTGAGGGTGGAGGCTATAAAATATTGGACCCAATGAATAAACAAGATGAGGAAATGGATTTAGATGCTGAGAATTTGGAGTTTGCAAGAGAGATTTGGTCATCAAATCCAGAGATTAAACTTCACTCTAGATTATTGGGCAATATAGATCAAGAGGAGGATGAAATGGATGATATTAGTTTCAATTTGAAAATGTTTGAATCCGCCGAAACCATCGAACAAGTCATTGAGATCGTTGTTGAATTTGTTTCAAAAAATGGTCAAACATTTGAAAATGCCATTCAAAATCAATCATTATCTGCTATCTTTCCTTTCCTTGACCCATCCGATGTAAACTATCCAATCTATAAAACCAAATTGGATAAAGCACGTATTAAATTCAATGCTGAACAACAAAAGCTAATTCAACAACAATTGAAAGAACAACAACAATATAAAGAACAACAACTACAACATGCACAACAATTAAAAGAAGAACAAAATAAATATCAAATGTTTTATGATAGTATCTATGGAAATCAAAGCAGTGGAGGTAATACAAATTCAAATAATCACCATCATCATCATCATCACCACAACGATGATGTTATTATGGGTGAACAATCATCAGTTGGTCAAATTCCATTTCATTTGAAAACACCATGGAGTCAGGATATTCCTCTACCAGTTCCATTACCAATTGTAACCATTGATCAAGTAATTGGTAAACCACATGCTCAAGGTAAAGCAACCGATGATTGTCTTTTGGATGATTGTGTTCTCTCATTTTGTAATGATTTGGATACTAAGGATCCAAGAGATGCTCCACTTCGTGTCTACGCCATTCAAATATTGGGTATTTTAACCAACAAAGGTATACACAAGAATACACTACATGAAATCGTTGGTAGCATTCATAAGATATTACTAAATGTAAAGGAAAACATTAGTATTAAAATGGTTGCATTGGATCTTTTGGCTTTGGTCGCAAGTCAAGATGAGGTAACAATCACTCAAATCTTGGATTTCGGTTTAATCACAACCATCGTCAAATTAATTCATACCGCCGAAGAACCATTGAAAGCAAAATGTTGTAAATTCTTTAGTGTCCTTCATAATGAGGTTGCAATAGTTTCTGCTTTACTAGAAAACAATGGAATACCTTTAATTACAACACTTTTGGAATCCTATGATTACTTGTTGGTTGAACAAGCACTTCGTTGTCTCGTTGCTTTGGCTCAAGAAGATCGTACCATTAAAACCATTCGTACGTCCATTGATCCAAATGTTATCTCTCGTCTTGAACATCATAAAATTCAATCCATTCATGATCTTACCAATCAATTGAAATCTTTAATCTCTGGCAGTAAAAGAACACTTCAACAATTTCAACCTCTTATTACAAATTCAAAGAGAATCAGATCAAATTCAATCTCTCAAAATAGTAAACTTCCCGCCTCCTCATCCTCTAAAAAACCTGATGATTTAACAAAATCTGAAACAAATATAACAACCTCAATTAGTAATAATAATGATGATAACAACAACAATATTTCACTTTCAAGTTCCTCACCAAATATCTCCCTATCTTCAAATAATACATCCCCAACAATGCCTATAACCAATATTTCAACTGAAATAACAACTTCTCAAAATTCAACAATTAAACCAAGACCAATTTCAACAAGCTCAACAAATTAAATTCCAACAAAGGGAAAAAAAAATTTTGAAGAAAAAAAAAAAAAAAAAGTAAAAATAAAAATGTATATTGTCAAACGTTTTTTTATTTTCTATTTTTTATTTTTTTTTTTCACAACATTTTAAACGAAGAAATTTCCACAAATAATATTTTTTTCATGTGAATTTACAAATTTTTTTTTTTATTTTTCTGAGCTAAATGAAAATTTTTAAATTGTTGAAATTTCTCATATTCCCCAAGGAAAAAAACTATAAAAAGAAAATTTTACAAAAAAGTTTTTCATTTTTTTTTTTATTTTGGAGAAAATGAAAATGAAAGCCAAAGTTTAACTAATGTGAACGATATATAATTAAACAAATAAATAATAAAATGGATAGTTGTTATTATTAAAAGGTAATACAATAAAATTATTAATGTATTAAACTCTAATATTAAAACATGCCAAATATTTTATTATAGTTTTTATATACTACTAGTACCATTCTTAAATGAGTAATTTCATTATAAATCATTGCCTCCATTAAAAAAAAAAAAATCAAATGAAAGAAAGAAAAAAAAACAAAAAATATATTTTATTTTATCTAATTTGAAGGTAAATAATAGAAATGAAGAATCTTTTTTTTTATTTATTATTTTTTTTTCTATTTTTTCTTTTATAATTTTTTTTTTTTTGGTGCCTCTCTTTTTTAAAAAGAGAGGTAGTTAAAAAAAAAAAAGTAAAAGAAAAAAAAGAAAAAAGAAATAATAAAAAAAACAGGCAATTCATTTTGGTATTTCTTTCTCTTAATTTATTTTCTTTATTTTTTTTTTTTTTGGTTTTTATCGTTAGGTTGGTGGAAAATAAAGAAAAAAAAGGAAAAAACAAAATTAAAAATTGAAAAATAAAAAATAAAAAATAAAAAAAATAAAATGAAAAAAAAATTTCGTTTTTGAGATTTTTTCATTTTTAAATAAAAAAAAAAAAGTAAGAATACAGTGAAATAGGAATATATATATATTTATATATATATATATATTTATTTAAATGATATCTAACAGCATTAAAATTCAATATATTGTATAGATGCCAGGTGTTACACCAATACATAGACAAAGATTAAAGGGAAACGTATTAATATTTGGTGGTTTAGCAGCATTTTCAATTGCTGTTTATGGTTACTCAATGTGGAAAATGGCTGGTGAAGATTTTAAGGAATATAATGACTTTGGTATTAAAAAAGATGATGTAGATTTAACCAAAATGAAAAGAAAACCAAGATCAAGTGAACAATAGAGTCAACATAAAAACCAACAATCACAACAACAATAACAACAACAACAACAAAAAAACTTTAAAAATGTAAAAAAATAAATAAATTGAAAGAATTACACAACCACGTGTATTGGAAAAAAAAAAAAAAAAAAAAAAGAAAAACAGAAATACCCAGGGATTGTTAATATTTTTTAAATTTTTTTTAAGGTTTTTATTTGTTTTTTTTTCTTTTTTTTTCTATTTTCGTTCAAATAGACTTTGTTTCCTTTTAATTGTTTGATTAAAAAGTAATGAGATTGAAAGTGGTAGTGAATACACATTGAGTATATCCTTTTTAAAATATTGGTTGATTGATTTTTTTTTTTATTTTTTTTTTTGTTTTTTTTAAAAGTGTAGTCGTTATATGTAACAGGGTGAGATGGTTTTTTTATTATCTTATTATTATTATTATTATTATTATTAT
>JH722977.1:0-10959 GCA_000277465.1 Dictyostelium intermedium | reverse complement strand
TTTAAATTTTATTGGATTAATCCAATAGAGAAATATTTTTTTATTTTTATTTTTATTTTTTTTTCATTAATGTATATCATTGGAGTTTAACCAGGTATCAAAAACTTGGGTTAGATCATCTCATCACAAAATATATAAGTGTTTCTATTTTGAAACCATTTTTCTTTTATTTTTTCTTTAATTTTTAATTATTTAATTATTTTTTAAATTCTAAAGAGGAATGGTTTCAAATATGCTCAAAGTTTGCATCCTAACAATGCAAGTCGTATTATGTGTCTTCACCATAGGGTGTAAAGTATGATGCTGATAATCTACCAGAGGTTCCAATGGTGGACATTAATAAAGATATTTAAATAGTAGTAAACAATTCTTTTAATAAAAAAAAGTAGTAAATTCAATTAAATTCAAGTAAATCAAATAAAAATTGAAAAATTGGATTTATAAATTCAAATAAAACAAATTTTTTTTTAAAAAAAAAAAAATTAAAATAATAAAAATAAAAAATAAAATGATATGAAAAAAAGGTAAAAAAAAGGTAAAAAAAAGGTAAAAAAAAGCAAAGTATAAAAAATACCAAATATAAAGAACTTTTTTTTTTTCTTATACAGATATTTTTCTTATTGAGAATTTTTTTTTTCTTACTCTTAAGTTTTTCTTTCTCTTGCGATTTGAGATCTCGGATTTTTTGATTCCTGGTGATTCTTGAGAATTAAGGAGGATGGCGACATATCAAGAAATAACTTTTTTATTTTTTTTCATTTTTTTTTTTAAAAGAAATTTTTGTTTTCTGAAATTTTGTGTTGTATTTTTCTTTTTTTTTTTTTTTTTCCCAAAAACAAAACACAACCCCCTCCATAACAATTTATTAATAAATCATCAAATATAATTTGACAAGAATTAATACAAATAAAATAATTTTCATAAAAATAATTTAAAATTAATAATTATCGAATACATCACAATAAAAATAAAATAAAATAAAATAAAATAAAATAAAATAAAATAAAATAAAATAAAATTAAAATAAAATAAAAAAATTAAATTAAAAAATAAAAAATAAAAAATAAAAAATAATAAAAAATTTAAAATGTCACATCACCATCATCATCGTAGAAGTAGTAGTGTTTCATCACCAGTGCTACATAATCATCATCAACCTCTCGACAATAACTATTACAGTGGACATCATCAACAACAACAACAACAACAACTACAACAACAACAACAACAACAACAACAACAACAACTATATAATTATACACTTGACCAAAATTATGATCAAATAAAAAATGAATATAATAATTTATCAGAACTAGTACACAATATATATAATTCATTAAACTCATATTGTAATTCAATAAAAGGTAATAATAATAATAATAATAATAACAGTAATAATAAAATATTTTGATACTAATATTAAATAAACACTAATTTTTTAAAATTTATTTTATTTTATATTATTATTATTATTATTATTATTATTATTATTATTATTATTATTATTATTATTATTATTATTATTATTATTATTATTTATAAATTTAGATATTTATTTAAATTCAAATAGTTTTATGAATAATGTTTCAAAATTATTTGGTGATGAACATCCATTATCAAAATATGGTAATGGTGTTTTAATGATGGCAGATGAGAGTTTTAAAGATTGGATGGATAATCAATCACCAAACTTTCAAATGTTGGGTGACTATTGTAATGACTTAAATATAGTAAAGACAAAGATCGATAGAGTCGATGAATTATCATTGGAATTATCAAACCAAAACATAGATGAGTATATTCAATTAAAGGAAGAGGTTTTCAGAGACGTTTCGAATCAATTCGAAGCAAGAGTTTCAAGATTTGATATACCTTTAATTAATACTCAATTCTCTTTCCCAAGTTTATATCAATGTCTAAATTCAATTCATGAAACTAATGGTACCGAGCAATTACAACAACCAATTGAACTTGCTAATCCTGTAATATCTTTATCACCTGATAATACAATTGCAATTAATACTGCTGCTGCCGCTGCTGCGGCTACTACCACTACTACTATTAATAGTAATAATAGTACACCAGAAATTATGACACGTGTTGGTGTTCCACCACAACAACCAGCACAACAACAACAACAACAACTACAACAACAAAGAGTTAACACTGCATCAACATTTTCAAGTCCAACAATGTTTTTATCTAAACCAGTAAAAACAGAGGTTACATATGCTGCACCTCCAAAAACCTTACAAAAATTACCTGGTTCAAGAGAATATACAAGACAATCAACACCATTACCACAACAACCATCACCTTTAAAACAATTGGCTAGACCAACATCAACTCCAAATAATAATAATAATATTAATAATAATAATAATAATAATAATATAACAACACAACTATTAAGACCAATACCGGCACCAGTTGTTGAGCCATTACCAAGTGCACCACCACCCCAAAATCAACAACCACCACCACCAACAATGGGTAGACAAGTTTTACCTCATAACCCAAATAGCAGCAATAATAATAATAGTTCAATGGATAGCGGTAGTGGTGTCATTTCACAACCACTTAGACCTGTGCCACATAAAAGTATTCAAAAAGGTTTTGTAGCTAATAATGTAACTGCCAATAAACCATCTTTATCACCTTCAAATTCATCTCCAAATTTACAACAACAACAACAACAACAACATCATTTATCACCTTCAAATTCATCTCCAAATTTATATCAAACCACACAACAATCATCACCTTTACCTCCAAAACCAAGACCACCTGTACAATTATCGCCATACTCAAATTCACAACCTCCAAGACCACAACCACCAATTTCTCAACAACAAGAACAACCACTTACAACAAGACCAAGATCATCATCATTATCTCAACAAACACCTACTCAATCATTTTCAAGACCTTTACCAACTGCATTTAATAACAACAACAATAATAATTAAAAAAAAAAAAAATTATTTATTAAAATACACCACTCCAAATACGTTAAAATTTAAAAATTATAATAAAATTAAAATATTTTTAAATAATGGGTTTAAAAAAGTATTTTTATTATTTTTGGGGTGTTAAAACAAAAACAAAAAAAAAAAAAAAAAGAATTTTCATTAATTAATTACTTTTTTTTGTTTTAACACAAGTTAACAGTGTTATGATATATATTTTTTTTTATAAAAAAACCAAAAAAAAACATTAAAAATGTCACCCATAGATAAAAATAATAATTGTATTTCAAAGGATATTAATTTTCAAATTATAAAAAATGAATTTAGTTTTCATTATAATAAAATAATTTCAATTTATAAACTAATTAATAGTGAAGAAATTTCAAATAAAGGTAAAAATTCTTAATTTTTATAATTACAATAATAATAATAATGAAGACTGTATTAACTTAAAATAAAAAAAAATTAAAAAAATAACAAAAGAATATATAAAAAATATTTTAAATTATTATGAAAAAGATAATTCAACCAATTCATCAATTTACAATTATATTTCAATTATATCAAATAATATTGAAAAATGTTTCACAGATTGGAGAGATAGTTTAAATTATGAATTTCAAAATATTAATAAATATTGTTTAGAATTAAATAAATTAAATGAAAAAATTGAAAATGCATATCAATTAGAGAGTCAATTATTACAACAACAACAACAACAACAACAACAACAACAACAACAACAACAACAACAACAACAACAACAACCACCTATTGAATTTACTAAAAATGAATATATTCTTTTAAAATCTGAAATTTTTAAAATGGTAAAGATTTTAGTAGGAAAAAGAGATTTAAATTTTGATGAACCATTAAAAAATATACAAATTTCATTACCAATCTTATATGAAAATTTAAAATTAATTCATTTAAATTCAAATAAATTAATTAATGAAAATCTTCAACAACATGACAGATATAATAATGAAAAAATATCACATATTCAATATTTAAATTCGTTAACACCCGAGAATTCATTTCTAGAAATTAATGGTGCATCGTCATCATCATCAACAATATCTTCAGTTACTAAACCATTGCCACCATTACCACAAGCAAAACAATTACCATCTATACCAATTGCACAAATACCACCATCAACTCATTCACAACAAAAACAATTAAGACCTGCTCAAAATAATTATTGTAATGATGTTGGAATTCCCACTTCTACATCATAGGTTACAATGAGTTTTTCAGACAAAACTGATTCACAATGGATATTAAAAAAAAAAAATAAATAAAAAAAAATAAGAAAAATAATTTAAAAAATAAGATTTCGATCGTTTATAGATAGGGTTTCACATAAAATTATAAAAAAAAACCCCAAAAACAATATTTTTATTTTTTTTTATTTTTTTTATTTTTTTTAATTTTTTTATTAAAAATACAACAAAAATTAAAAAAAAATATATATATATAATAATAATAATAACAATGATAAGAAATACAGCAACAAACAAATTTGGAAATAATAATAAAATAGTTGATAAAAACTATGAAACATTAAAAAATGAATTTTTTAAATTATCTCAAAATATATCAACCATTTATAATTCATTAAATTATAACAATAATACTATGAAAGGTAATTAGTTATATATATTATTTTATTATATTACTATAGAATAAATAGGTAATTAAAAAAAAAAAAAAATTAATAAATTTCTTTTAGATATTTATTTAAATTCAAATAGTTTTTTAAATAATTTATCACATTATTATCATAATAGTGGATATGAGACGGAACATCCATTAGGTAATTACAGTAATCAAATTTTAATGAATGTTCAAAAAACATTTGAAGAATGGGAATACAACCAATCTAGTCATTTTCAATCATTAAATGATTATTGTAATCAAATTGAACAAATTAAATCAAATATTGAAAGATTGGATAAACAACCCAATACAGAGTCACAGGAGTATCAAACATTAAAAAATCAAATAT
This sequence comes from Dictyostelium intermedium, assembly GCA_000277465.1. NCBI lineage: Eukaryota > Evosea > Eumycetozoa > Dictyosteliales > Dictyosteliaceae > Dictyostelium > Dictyostelium intermedium. Next base: position 5,979 of record JH722977.1, on the reverse strand, counting down.
TTAAAGATGTTCAATATCTATTCGATTCAAGAGTTAATCAATTTGATATACCATTAATTAATATACAGTTTTCATTCAATAGTTGCTTACAATCTTTAAATTCAAATCATAATGATTCATCTTTTCTACTTCAACAACCTATTAATTTCAATAATCCTGTCAAATCATTACAACCATTAAATCCTACAACTACCAATAGTGGTAATAGCAATAATACTGCACCATTAAGACCTCCTCCACCAACTGTAAATAATAATAATCATCTACAACAAATACCAAGACCAACAACTTCATATATACCACCTAAACAATATGTACCATCACCTCAACAACAACAACAACAACAACATCAATATACACCACCTCAACCATATACACCACCTCAACCATATAATCCTCAGTCACAGCAAATTTATGAACAATCAACACAACAACCACCTGAGCAACCACCCAGTTCAGGACCAAGAAAAGGAAAATCACAACTAAAACAATTAGAGAGACCATCTCAAGTGGAATTACCTGATAAATCAATGATTGAACCAAATATAAAGAGAAGACCAGGTGACTTTCTAAGAGATCCCAATGCTCCACGTTTTGTTCCAACATCTCAACAACAACAGCAACAACATTCTAATAAACCTTCAATGGAACATCATTCAATGTCATTGAGTGAATCTTATAAACAAAGAGCAGTACTCTCAAATGATATAAATGAGCATGAAACCACTGATCACCATCATTCAAATACTAAACCACCTGTAAGAAAATTAGATAATACAATAAGAACACCACCATCAAGACCTTCTCCTTTACCAAAATAATAAATATTAAAAATTTGTACATTCAGAAAAATATCTCCCTTTATTGCCGAAGGATATTGTTTTTTTTTTTTTTTTTTTAACTTTTGTAACTTCCCATATAAAATGAGAAGTTACAAGAGATATCCCAAACAAAGTCAATTTTTTTTATTAATTTTTTTTCTTTTAAAAAAACTGGGTGTTAATTTTTTTAAAAATAGGCAAAATTATTTTCATTGTTTTTTTTTTTTTTTTTATTTTTTTTTTGCGTGATAGGGAAAAAANTTTCGATTAATTAATTTTCTTTCTTATTTTATTTTTTTTACAAATTTAATCAAGCTGACCTAATTGAATCAGAATGTATGTGTTTCCTTATATATATCTTTATTATTTTTTAAATTCTTAATTTTTTTTTTTTTTTTTTCATAACTAGACGAATGTGCATATAACTTATATAGCAAAATATTGAATGTATCACTTGAATTCTCTTTCAATTCAACAACAGATAGATATGAATTTTGTGATCTTAATAAACAGGATGGTCATCCAGTTAATTGTAATGATGATGGATTTGTTAAAGGTATTTCACTGTTTGATAAAAATAGTCGCATAATATTATCAGCCAATGATTTTAATTGTTTTTCTTCACTTGAAATGATGTAAGTAATATTAATAATAATAATAATAATAATAATAATAATAATAATAATAATAATAATAATAATAATAATAATAATAATAATAATAATAATAAGAGTATTAATTTTATTAATATTTTTTTTAAAAAAAAAAAAAAGAGATTTACACTATGAGTATAAATTTGAAAAAAACTTTTTATATGGATTTACAAAAACACTGAAATTTTTCTTATCATATTTTTTTTTGTTTTTTTTTTTTTTTTTTTTTTTTTGCGTGATGGGAAAAAAGATTTCGATAATAATTTTCTTTCTATTATTTTTTTTCAAATTTAATCAAGCTGACCTAATTGAATCAGAATGTATGTGTTTCCTTATATATATCTTTATTATTTTTTAAATTCTAATTTTTTTTTTTTTTTTCATAACTAGACGAATGTGCATATAACTTATATAGCAAAATATTGAATGTATCACTTGAATTCTCTTTCAATTCAACAACAGATAGATATGAATTTTGTGATCTTAATAAACAGGATGGTCATCCAGTTAATTGTAATGATGATGGATTTGTTAAAGGTATTTCACTGTTTGATAAAAATAGTCGCATAATATTATCAGCCAATGATTTTAATTGTTTTTCTTCACTTGAAATGATGTAAGTAATATTAATAATAATAATAATAATAATAATAATAATAATAATAATAATAATAATAATAATAATAATAATAATAATAATAATAATAATAAGAGTATTAATTTTATTAATATTTTTTTAAAAAAAAAAAGAGATTTACACTATGAGTATAAATTTGAAAAAAACTTTTTATATGGATTTACAAAAACACTGAAATTTTTCTTATCATATTTTTCAGATCAATCATTGATTGAATTAGATTTTAATGTAGATAAAACGAAAACAATATTAATAGAAACTTTAACAATTAAACAATTGAAAATTAAAAGTGATCATAATATTTATTTTTCAAGTTTAATAAATGTAGATCATTTTGAACTTGAATTAATTCCATCAAATTATCAAATTAACTATATAAATGATTTAATAAATTTAAAACATTTTACAAATTTAATAATTTCTACAAATAATATACCCTCACTTAATAATATAGATATTTCTGGCTTGTATATATTATTATTATTATTATTATTATTATTATTATTATTATTATTATTATTATTATTATTATTATTTTTACTATTTAAAAAAACATAATATTAATTTATTTAATTCAATTTTTGATGGTAGAGATATAAAACTATTATCAAATTTTAATAAAGAATCATTTCTCAACTTTTCAACGTTCACTAGTGTAGACAAAATAGTATTAAACCCATCAAATCCCTTAGACATTTTTCCATTTCCACCTTTATGTGACCTCCCTTTTAAAACAGTAAAATATTTGTAAGTCTATTTTATTATTCTTATTATTATTATTATTATTATTATTATTATTATTATTATTATTATTATTATTATTATTATTATTATTAAGGATAATAAACTAGTTGGGGAGATCGATGAAAGTTGGTGTGGTAGACCATTTGATATTAGCGATAACTTTATTGGTGGTGAACTCCCTTCATGTTTTAAATGCCACTTTTTACAATTAGATGTTGGTTCTAGCTTATCTGGTAATTTATTTAAAAATTTCAATCCAAACAAATTAGAACCATGTTTAAATTTAGAATTAAATTTACAAATTAATTATTCAACAGGTTCATTATTATTATATGGTAAAAATTTAGGACCATTTTCAGCATCACTAAGAGTTTTAGATACACCAAATATAGGAATCACACCTATAGAACCATGTAAAGCATATAGGATTAGAAAGAACTTATGGGCACCAGGTGAGAAACCAAAGGCTATAAATATAACATTCCCTTATTTACCACAAGGTTCAAAAACATTTGAAATCTCTGCCTATAATGAATTTTTACCAGAAATTAACAACATAACTAGATATTCAGATTATTTCATAATAAGTGGTAAATACTTTGCATACAATCAAAGTGTTATCAATGTCTTAATTTCAAATCAATCATGTTCAATTTTAACAAGTAATTTCAATGAGATTCAATGTTATCTTTTAAATTCAAATCAAGTTATCAATATCAATGAAAACATAACAGGTGTTATTCAGGTTATGAATGTATCGAGAACATTCGATTTCATGGTGAATCAAGCATGTAATGGTGACAATTGTCCAATGGCAGATTGTAGTAAATATGGTGAATATAATATTGAAATCGGTGTTTGTGAATGCTTTTCAAATGAAAGAAGGGGTTATTCTTGTGAACTGGAATCATTAGATTGTTCAAGAAACGATTGTAGCGGAAATGGTTATTGTAATCATATTATTGGTCAATGTGAATGCAATAAAAATAGAATTTATAATGACTGTAGTGGAATTTTATGTAATGATGGTAATGGTTGTAATAATGATGGTTATTGTAATTTTACAAGTGGTATCTGTAATTGCTCTTCGAAATGGATAGATACTTCAGGTTGTAATACACCAAAACAAATCGTTTATTCACAAGAATTAAATCAAAATCAGTTTGGTAATCTTTTAACATTAAATGGTTGGTTTGGTGATCTTCACAAGGATTTAATAGTATTAATCGATGGCAAAAGATGTGATATCATTTCAAATGATAATCAAACCATTCAATGTTATCCACCAGATTTTAATTGTAATTTTATAAAGATCTCATCATTAAAACTATCAGTCTCTCAAAATAATTTCATGTGGAGTGAAGTTTATAATCCAATATTTATAAATGGCTGTAATGCTACAAGTAGTAATAATGATAATGGTGACAATAGTGATAATGTTAATGATGAAAGTTCATCATCAATTAAAAAATCAAATTCATTTTTAACAATTGGTTTATCAATTTCATTACCTTTAGTTTTATTAATTTTATTAAGTATTATTCTCTTTAAAAAATTATCCACAAATAATAACAATACCAAATACAATGAAGTTAATTGTAAAGAATATGATTATGGTGAAGAAGTTGAAAATTTTTCGAAAAATAAAATAAAATTAATAGACTTTAAGAGTTAAAGTTTTAGAAAGTAATGTTTTTTTTGTTTTTATTTTTTATTTTTTTATTTTTTTATTTTTTTAAAGTCAAACCATTGCTCTTATAACCTTTTTTTTAATATTGTTTTTATTCAAACAAATTGAAATAATTTAATTCTGCCTCATATATCTACTCTCTTGAAAGAAATCCAATAAAGAGTGGATCCACTAGAAGAAATATTGATGAACAATTGATAATTCATTTGTCCAAAAAACCTGAAATCATTGCTTCCTTTTACAATAGAGCCTCATATATTACCATATTTTTTTTTTTACCAGGCAAAAAAAAAAATAATAAAAAAAATAAAAAAAAATAAAAAATTTTCGAAAAGTTGGATAAAAACACAATATTTTTTCTTTAAACTTTTTTTTTTTTTTTGACGGTGATGGTTATAAAAATTTTATTCTTTCTTCTGATATTTTTCAAGTTAAATCAAACCACCCTAATTGAATCAGAATGTAAATACTATTAATTTCATTTAATTGATACTATAGATTCTAATATTATTTTTATTTTTTTAATAACCAGACAAATGTATATATAATTTATTTAGTAAAGTATCGAATGTACCACTTGAATTCTATATCGATTCAACAACAAAAAGATATGAATTTTGTTATTTAAATAAACAGAATTATCATTTAGTTAATTGTAATGATGATGATGGATTTGTTCAAAGTATTACACTGTTTAATAAAAATAGAAGCACAATATTTTCAGCCAACGATTTTAATTGTTTTTCCTCCCTTGAAATGATGTAAGTGAAAAAAAGAAAAAAAAAGAAAAAAAAACAAAGATTTTTTATTAATCACAAAATAATAGAGAATTATATTATGAGTATAAATTTGAAAAAAACTTTTTATATGGATTTACAAAAACACTAGATTATTTTATATCATATTCTTCCGATGATTCATTAATTGATTTAGATGTCAACATTAATGTTGATAGTTCCAAGACAATATTAATAGATAGATTAACAATTCAAAATTTAAAAATTACAAGAGATCATAATATTTATTTTTCAAGCTTAATAAATGTAGATTATTTTGAACTTGAATTAATCCCATCATCAAATTATCAAATTAACTATATAAATGATTTAATCAATTTTAAATACTTCTCAAATTTAATAATTTCTACAAATAATATTCCATCATTGAATAACATAAATACAAATAATTTGTATGTATTATTACTACTATTTAAGTAATGTGGTTATATATTAATTTATTTATTCTTTTTTTTCGATGGTAGAGAAATAAAACTATTATCAAATTTTAATACAGAATCGTTTTTCAACTTTTCAACTTTTTCTAACGTAAAAATAATTACATTAAACCCATCAAAACCTTTAGACATTTTTCCATTCCCACTTCCTTTGTGTAACCTTCCTTTTAACAACATATTGGAATCTTTGTAAGATTATT
>JH722974.1:21808-23202 GCA_000277465.1 Dictyostelium intermedium | reverse complement strand
AATTATTATATAATATATAAAATAAAAAAAAAAAAAAAAAAAAAAAAAAAATAATAAAATAAAATTTAACTTGGATCGAGTGCATGACTTGGATAAAGGAAAAATTCTGATTCAGAACCATCATTACCAATTGAAGAAGTAATAAATCTTGAAGTATCATCTGATTGAATATATTTGTTTTGTGAATTTTTAAATAAATAAAAATATATTTGTTTTTCAACATTAAATCTTTTAATTAAATTGAAAATACAATCTATGCTATCTTTTGAACTACTTAATCTTCCTTTATGTTTTTTTGAAAATATATATTGTTCATCAGAAAAACAAACATACATATCACCCTTTTCTCTAATAGAGAATGTTTGTTCAGCATTACCATCATATTCTAAAACCATTGTTTGATCTCTATATTTTGCAGAATCCATCATTTCCAACTCCTTACTATTTATAACCGATATACATTTATCTCTCTTTTGGGAGCAAATAAAAATTGGTATATTAAAAAATGGGTTTATTGTTGGTTGTGGTGGATCTGTTATTGGTGGATCTGTTACTGGTGGATCTGTTATTGGTGGGTCTGTTACTGGTGGATCTGTTACTGGTGGATCTGTTACTGGTGGGTCTGTTACTGGTGGATCTGTTGCTGGTGGTGAGTCAGATGAGAATGTCAAAGATGATGATGATGATGATGATGATGTTGAGGAATTTTCAACAGATTGACCACTATCTGATGATTGAGTCGGTAGTATGGGGGTTGTTGTCGGTTTAAAATGTGATTTTGGTTCTGGTTTTATTGATAAGAAAATATTATTTCTTTGAATTATTGTTAGGTATTTTTGTGAATGTTGATTAAAATTTACAAATACAGTCATAAGAAATAAAACTATTAAGAGAAGATAAAAAAATTTAAATTTTGAATTTAGATATCTTAATTTTAAAAATTTTGAATCGTTTTTCATATGTAGAGTTGTAGCCTTCTTTGGATACTGATTAATCAATGAGCTATTATAATTTTTAAATAAATATAAAACTTCATTTCTGTTTTCACTACAAGTACTACTTCCTATACTTTCTGTATTTGGTATATCTATATATGTGCTATTATTATTATTATTATTATTATTATTATTATTATTATTATTATTATTATTATTATTATTATTATTATTATTATTATTATTATTATTATTATTATTATTACAATTTTTATTTTTATTGATAAAATCAAAATATTCTTTATTATCATTATATTTATTATTATTATATTTATTTTCATCATCATCATCATTAAAAAATGGATGTTTTATTAATTGATATGCTTTTATTCTTTCTGATGGATCAGTTTGAAAACAAAGATTTAAAATATCTGTAAATTCAGAGTCAATTGGAAAAAC
>JH722974.1:11808-16808 GCA_000277465.1 Dictyostelium intermedium | reverse complement strand
ATCTCTTAAGAATTGATCCGAAATTTGCATCAGTTGAACCAAATATGGATGATATATTCTATGTTGCTGTGATGGTATTAGTATTAAACAGTTGTATTAAAAATCGTAATATTCTATCATTACTACCTTCATTCTCTTTTCAACACCATCTTTATTTTAAAGATAAATATCCAAAATATTTTCCCCAAAATTTACAAAAAGATTCAATTATAATTTCAACCCCAATAACAAAATCTTCCTCCATAATAAAATCTTCTTCTTCTTCCTCTTCAGCATACGCAACCACAACAACAACAATCATTAATGATAATAGTGAAATTAATCAATTTTTAAATTTAACATTATCATTATTATATGGTAATTCCAATAATGCTGTTAACAGTGATGATGATGATGAAAATGATTTAAATTGTGGATTTCAAACATTATTTTTAAATCAAAAGAAAGAAACTCAACTAAATAAATTATTTCAAGAATGTAAAAGAAATTTCAAGAGAATATCAAGTATCTGTCTACCATTGAAACCAACATCCGATTTTTATAACAAATACTTGAAAATTCTAACAATCATTGTATCAGCATCAAAAAAATTTAAAACAGTTATAACATCCAATCAATTGAATCATTTACTTTATAAACTAAATCATAGATTCATTGGTGTTGATAATAATTGTAAATTAACTTTAATGGAAATTGGTATCTACTCTTTTATCATTGAAATCTTATCAACCATCACCATATCATCGACTTCCTCTCCAACAACATCTAGTTCAACATCACTCTTCTCCTCTATAAACTCAACACCAATGGAATTATCAAATGATCAAATCAATCAATTGAAAAAAAAATTGAATGATTATTTCAAATTTTCAAATGATTTTAAATTAGAAATTTCAATTTCAATTAAATCTTTATTAGAATTATTTAATTTTAACAACAATAATAATAATAATAATAATAATAATAAAGATAAAAAAATAAATGGAAATGGAGAAAATATTGAAAATAAAGAAAAAGTAAAAGTAAAAGAAGAAATAGCACAAAATGATGATGAAAAATGTGAAAGACCAAATAAAATTCAAAAGATTAACACTGAATCATCAAGGGTGATAATTAAAGCAACAACATCAACATTAATACATTATAATTTAATTGAATGGATCGATAGTTATATACCTCCAATATTAAAGATTAGTAATTTAATTAAAAAAAATCCGTTGAAGTTATATTACCAATTCCCAATGATAAACCAATTGAATTTTTGGATATATTCCCATTGAAATTAATGATAAATGCAAAGATTGAAAATATTAGAAATTTAGATTCTTTATTCATTCAAAGTACTTGGCAATCTATTCATACGGGTCAACTTAACTCTCAAATTCATATCATTCCAAAATCTGCTTTCACTCCAACCAAACCATTATCTTTTAATATATCTTGTTCAATTTATTTATCATTACAAAATATTCGTCATAATAGACTATCTTCAAAAGAATCAATACCATTAAGAATTTCAATAGTAGAACAATTTTCAAATAATAGTAATAATAATTATAATAATGTTACAATAATACCATTATCTAAATTTGTAATATTTAATATATTACCAGTTGATAACGTAAATTTATTACCCAATATGATTTAAAAATAAAAATAATAATAGTTTTTGAAAAAATAAAAAAAAACAATACATTTAATATTAATTTTAAAAATTAATAATTTAATCTGTTTTTGTTTTTTCTTCTTGTTCTTCTTTTTTATAACTTTTCTCTTTTTCTGGGTGTAATGGTAATCCAGTTTGTTCTTTCAAAACTTTAATTGATTTTTTAAAATCTTCGTAAAGAATATCTTTTTGTTGAGAAAATGTTAAATGAATATCATTCATTTTCTTTTTTAAAATATCAATTTGATCCTTTTGTGATGAAATTTCTTTATTGTACTTTTCACGTAATTCTCTTTCTTTTTCTAATAATTGATTAGTTCTCTTTATGATTTCATCAAAAAATCCACTTTCATTATTTTTTGGTTGTTCCAGAGTTTGATTTTCCATTTTTTTTTTTATTTTTTTTTATTTCTTTTATTTAAATTATAAATTATAATAAAAGAGAAAAAAAAATAACAATTTATATATTTTCAAAAAAGTTTGAAAAAATAATGAATATTAAAAAAAAATTCGAATAATTATTAATATTTAGTAATAATAAAAAAGAAAAAAAAAAGATACTGTTGAAAATTTTATATTTCTTTTTTTTTTAAAAAATATTTTTAAATTTTTTAAAAATTTTATTTTTACAATAAATAAATGATAAATAATTTTTTATTTATTTTAAAATATTTTATATAGTATATATTAAGTTTTTATTGTTTTTAACTGAATAATCTTAATGGAATAGTTTTTGTACGTGACAAAACCATTTCCATAATCATTTTATTATGAGAAACGTTTATATCGAACTTTTCTCCTTCTTTAACGATTACACCATTAATTGAATTGACCTCAGTAGGTTGACCTCTTATTATATCTTGTAACATACTTGAATAGTTTGCAGAAGTTTTTAAAACAATATCAGCAACATATTTAAAGGCTTCATCAGAATCTTCACCATATGGTAATGTAATACCCTTTGCTTTACAAACACCTAATGCCTCAGCGATAATCTTTTTCATCAAATTCCTTGAGTATTCATTCTCTAATAACTGACCATTCGATACACCCAAAACTGCGGATAATGGGTTGATTGCAGCATTTGCTACCACTTTATTCCAAACCAAACCCTCCAAATCGTTGGAGATATCACTGGAAATACCAGATTCATTTAAAATGTCACTAAATGCTTTCAAAGCTAATCTTTCCTCACGAGTTGATGGTGGTGGGTATTGTGATAACAACTGATTATGTAAGTAAGGTGATGATAAAAATGTTGAACCAACACCAGTTTGTTTAACTAAACCAGGTGATACTACAATGGCACCATTACTAGTTACACCTTGCCAAACATGATTTTTTAAACCTTTGTCAATATTAATTATATTTTCAATTTCCTCTCGATTTCCAATACCATTTTGTAATGTTAAAACAGCGGCATTTGGATTACTACCAACCAAAGTGGCAGCAGTTAATGCAGCTTTTTTGGTTGAGTTACTCTTTACCAATACCAATGCTAAATCAGGTGGAACACCATCTTTTATGACATCCATTCCATCCAGTGTTGCTTTAATACCTTTAATATTCTCCTCTTTACCTTGTGGATTAAATAACTTCAATCCTTTCTTATTGATACAATCTACATGTTCTTTCCATGCTGATACCATCCAAACATCTGCAATCCCTTTTGAAGCTAATTTTGCACTAAAAAAACTACCCATTGCACCTGCCCCAATTACAACAATCTTTGGCTTCTTTACACCATCTAATGTTGGTTTATTTGGTAAGATATTACTTTTAATCTCATCATTAATTGATTTTGTTGCTGTAGTGGTTTCTGGTGCTGTTGTGGTTGTTGCTGGTGTTGCTGTTGTTGTTGTTGTTGTTGTTGTTATTTTATCTTTTTCTTTTTCCTGAATTTGTTTTATTAGTGATTGATCTTTTTCTTGAATTTTTTGTGTTGTCCCTACTATTGGTGGTAGTGTTGATGATTGTTGTTGTTGTTGTTGTTGTTGTTGTTGTTGTTGTTGTTGTTGTTGTTGTTGTTGTTGTTGTTGTTGTTTTAATGCTTTATTTTCATTTAAAATATTTTTATTTGATGATAAAATTGAAGATTTATCAAATAATGGTGTTGAAGTGTTATCATTTAAAACCTTATCTAAAAATGGTGATAACTCAGATTCTTTCATTGAGAAAGAATGAATGGGAGAAGGGAATTCTCTTGCTTCGACTTCATTTTTATAATTTTTTAAAGATTGATCAATATTTTCAGAGAGATTTGCATATTGTTTACAAAATTTAGGAACGAAATCCGAATACAATCCCAATAGATCATGATAAACCAAAACTTGACCACTTGTACCATTACCAGCACCTATACCAATGGTTGGAATTGATAGGGCTTTAGTGATTGCCATTGCAGTTGCATGTGGTACCATCTCTAAAACAATGGCAAAACAACCTGCTTTTTGTAAAGATTTTGCGTCCTCTAATAATGATAATGCCTCTTGTTCAGTTTTACCCTGTAATTTGAAACCCCCTAATGAGGTTGAAGTTTGTGGTGTAAGTCCAATATGGCCAACCACCAATATACCTGAATCACAAATTGCTTTAATATTTTCAAATTGTTTTTTGCCACCTTCAATTTTTATTGCATCGACACCACCTTCTTTTATTAAACGAATTGCATTTGAAAGTGCATCTTTGGGTGATGTTTCAAAACTACCGAATGGCATATCACCAACTACAAATGATCTTTTACTACCTCTCATCACTGATTTACAATGATAGATTATCTGATCCATAGTCACCGATGTTGTACCACTTTCACCATTCATAACCATTCCTAGTGAATCTCCAACCAATATCATATCCATTCCTGCTTTATCAACCAACTTTGAACTTGTAAAATCGTATGCCGTTACCATTGATATTGGTATACCATCTTTATATTTCTTTACAATATCTAAAACTGTCTTCTTTTTATTTTCTCCAATTTCCTCTTTTACATGTGTTGAATAATTAAATCTTTGTTGTTGTTGTTGTTGTTGTTGTTGTTGTTGTTTAAATATTAATTCATTTTTATTATATAAATTCAAACAATTATTTGAAAAATTATTAAAACATTTTTGTACAGGTAAAAACAATTTATTATTTTCATTTTTAATTAAAATGCTATTATTATTATTAATATTATTTTTTAAACCACTATATGTTGATGAATTATTTTTAATTTTATTTATTATTTTTAATTGTTTATTGATTTTAATCATTGTTTCCTAAAAAGTGGGTTTAAAAAAAAAAAAAAATAAAAAGTTAATTTTTTTTTATTTTTTTTATATAAAATAAATTA
>JH722969.1:0-10259 GCA_000277465.1 Dictyostelium intermedium | reverse complement strand
TTAAAAAATAAAAAATTAAAAATAAAAAAAAAAAATTGTTGAAAATAAATATTTTACAATTTTTGTAAAGGTTGACTGAAACATTTAAAATCAGTATATTGAAAACTTGATGCACTACTTGATTTATAACTGATGGTTCTATTTAAAGTAATTTAAATATTAGAAAAAAAAAAAGAAAATTTATAATTAATTTAATGTTTATCTGTACTTACAGTTCTGTTATATTTAAACCATTACATGATGAACTATAGGTAAATGTATTTAAATTAATTGCAGTATCATTTGTACATAAAATAGGAGTGGTTCCTCCTAATAATTTAGATGATATACTATTTAAACATGAAAGGTCATCTGATCTAACTATAATATTTGATTTAAATAAAAATAATAGTAAAAAATAATAAATAAGAAAATTTGATATAATTTTCATTTTTTTTTTATTTTTTTTATTTGATTGTTTTATTTTTAAAAAAAATTATATTTTTATTTTTTTCAAATGAAGATATTTATTGATTAAAAAACTTATCAAAAAAAAAAAAAAAAAAGTGAAAATAAAAAAAATATTCTTTTTTGATTTTCTGACCTTTCACACAAATAATTCTTTTAAAAAAATAGATTTTTTTTATTTGGACCATCACAAATTCGATTTGTGTACGAAATTGATTTCACTTGGGGGTGAAATGTATTTTTAAAAATTTATAAGAAATTCAATTTTTTTTTTTATTTTTAACTTTTTTTATTTTTTATTTTCTTTTTTTTTTATAAAATTAATTCCTTATTGATAACTTTAAACTATTTAATTTATTTTTAGCAATTAAGATAGATAAACGATTCTTTTTAATTAAAATTGCCCCAACTATAACTATTGCCACCACAACAACACAAGGTACAACGATTGCAACAGGTAATACCCAAGCAGCACGACCATTATTTGAATCACTTGAGCATTTTTGATAAGAGGATGAAACTAATACAGAGAAATCAGGATCAATTAAGCATTCATCAACACAATGTGGAAGATTTAATCCAATGATTATAGATTCTTTATCATTGTTATTATTTGAAACCACAGAAGTTGTAATAAAGGTTTGTCTTGAATCACTAATGACTCTATTGATGAAACGACCATATAAAACTTTTTGATTTCTTGAAATAGTGACATAATTTAATAATTGATTCTTATCGATTTCACTTGTATCAACTTCAGTATCTTTATTATTGCATTCATTATTCTCTTGTGAATTTTTATTATCACCTACTAATGATTCGAATCTTAGTTGAAGATTATTTAAAACACTGCTGAATGTATAATTTTTAATTGATACTGAAATTTTAATTGAATCTTTATCCAAAGTTAAATCTAATCCTGCCCATTGGTAATCTCTTGTTGTTTTAATCTCTTCAATCGTGTATGTTATTATACATGATTCTTGAATGGTTTGTGTAAATTTATAGATATTACTTATACTTTTTGATGTTGTCCATTTCTTTGACAAGTTATATGTATTGATAATATTATTAGAAAAATCAGTTTCAATTAATGATACAATTGAAATTTCATATGTTGTTTGTTGATTGTTAATAATTGCCGATCCTAAATTTTCATCGATGGTTGTATTTGATTTTGGAATTTCAATTACTGGTGTTTGTGTTGGTGTCGGTGTTTCAGTGCCACTGGTAGTTGTTGTTGATGTTGTTGTTGTTGAAGAAGAGGAGGATGATGACGACGATGGTTCAGTTGTTTTTTTAGAGTTACAATCATAACCACCCCATCCTGTGAAACATTTGCATTGACCAGTTGATTTGTTACAGTTACCATTATTTGAACAATCTTTTGGACAACTATATGTTAAATCTGTATAATGGAAAAGATTATTACCAGTATAGGTTATACCATTTTGAAAGATTACAATTGATTGAGTGCCACTACCACCGCCACCAACTGTACAATTAATGAAGGTACTGTTGAAAAATTCTTTTGAGCAAACTAGTTGACCAATCTTTATGGATAAATCATTATTCAAAGAACCGAACCAACCCCATATGTTAACAACACCACCAGTTGTTGGTACTGATGATACTGATGAAATGAATTGATTTGGTAGACTACAGTTATCACTTGTATAGTATTGAGTGCATTTACAAATACCAACTGTTGTGTCACATTTACCATAACCTAATGGTTCACTACAGTCAGAATTGCATTGTTTTGAAGTACAATCATTACCAAACCAACCATTAATACAAAAACATAATTCAGTGGTATAATTACAATAACCATGGCTTGGATCAAAACAGTTGTTTGTACATTTCTTTTCAATTTCACAATAGTTTCCTTTAAATCTTTCATCACAAATACAAGTACCAGAAGATGAACTACAATAACCACCATTAAGACATGTATCTGAACATGTTAAAACATTTGTAGTTTTATTTTCGATTGTATTTACAGTGAAAGGTATAATTTCTGTTGATTTTACATTTTGAATAGTTGATTGGATATCTAAACCTTCACTTGGTAATTGTAATGAAGTAAAACTACAATTAATAGTATCGAAACTAATATAATTAATTTCACATGGTATGCTACCAACTATAATTTTAATATCAGTTTTATTGTATGAGAAATTTTCACCCTTAAAAGTATAGTCTAAACCTAATTTCGTTATTGATTGAATCGTTGGTTTTATATATTTGGTTGGTAATTTAAAAACATTATTACTACCACTACCTATTATGAATTCAATAATATCTGGAATATTACCAAAAGAACTATTCCATGTTGCCTTGAATAGTGACTGTTTTGTTATTGCTTTGAATTCGATATCATTTATAATTGTTGGTCCAAAAGTACCTAAATTCACACCATATAATGTTAATTCATTTGAGGCATTATTATAATTTAAATTTGGAACAACTGATCCTGGTTCTAAAATAATAAAAAAATTTTATTTTAAAAAAAATATTAATATTTAAATTATTTATTTTTTTTATTTTTTTTTAATACTAATGATACATACTACAAGTTCCTTTTATTAATGAAGGATTACCTTCAAAACTATCTTCAAAATAATCTTCAAAGCATACTTTGCATTGTGGCCAAGAACCAGATAGTGAATTATAATTTAAATAACCATTAAACATACAATAACTCTCTGGAATACTACCTGTGAAATTACAATATGTAAATCCAACATTTGATAAATTTTTATATTGTGATAAATCTGGTAAAGTGGTTGAAAAATTATTATTTATGATTGTAACTTTTTTTTTTTTTTTTTTTATTTTTTTTTTTTTTATAAATGAGTATAAAAATATATTAAATAATTTGAATTAATTTAAATAAAATAATATTTACATAGATTCAATATTTTGTTGAAAAGTTGGGAAAACAGTTAAACCATTGCTATAAATTGCTATTGTTTTTAAAGAGGTAGGTAAGAAGAGAAATGGAAAAGAACCATTAATATTAAAAAGGCTACCCCCTTCAATTGTTAATTGTTGAAGATCGGGTTGAATATTATATCCTGATATTGGTGGTGCTGAGAATATACCTGAAATTGAAAGAACTTTTAATTTATTATTTATTGAGCCTAAAAGATTTGGATAATTTACTAAATTTTGACCTAAAACTAAATTTAAATCATCAACATAATTAATAGTATCTAAAAATTCAAATCCACTTAAAGAATCTGATGGATTTGGAAGTGTAATTGTCATTTTTGAACAATTCAAACCATTGAATGTCATTAGTTGATCTGTTATTAAATTTCTTTTTTTTTTTTTTGTTGAAATTAATATTAATAAAAAGAAGAAAAGTGTTAAAAAAATAATTTTTAAATTTAATTTTTACATACATCTCTTTAAAATGGTAGGAAGGGTCTTGAAGATCATTGAGAATAAATGGTGGAGTAGAAAAATTATTTAATCTATATAATAAACTATTATTGATAAATTTTCAAAAAAAAAAAAACCACAAAATGTGTTAGTAAAGAAGTAATTGCTGTTGAGATAATATTGAAAAAATTTACAATGTTTCTAAATTTTTTATAGTTGAAAAATTAATATTGGTCAAATTTGAAAATTCATCAAAACCTAGTTTAACTAAATATGTATCCTTTGAAATTTCTATACCAATTTGACCAGATGTAAATGTACAATTTTCAAAATAAAGTCTTTTTGCAACTTTTGTTTCGTTTACACCACCAAATGAATTTTCATAAAATCTAACATTTGTAAAAACTCTGTTATTTTTTTTTTTTTTATAATAAAGATAAAAAAATTAAAAACGTTTCATTTATTTAGTTTATAATATATGTATATAAACCTTACATATCAGATAGATCTGTAAAGCAATTCAAATCATTATAACCTAATGTAACATTTTGAAATGTTGGAGTAATATATCTGAATATTTTTAAAACAATTAGTATTCTTGATATTTTTATTATCATTATTTTTTATTATTATTATTATTATTATTATAATTTTTTTACAAGAAGATATTTACAAAGTGTATATAATATCACTTTGTATACAAGAAGCTCTGAAAGTGACTAATGGTGAAACAATATCAGATGAATCACATAAATTGACTGAAGTCACCCCATATTTTGATAATAAATTATGTTTACATGTCAAGTCATTACTTTTAACAAAAACTATATTAAATAAAAATAGATTAAAAAATATAAAAATATAAAAATACTTTAGAATTTTCATAATTAATGTATTTTATTTTGTGATAAAGAAAAAAAAGAAAAAAAAATCAAAAGTAAAACTTACTTTGACAAACCAAAGGATTTGTTAAAAAAAAAAAAAAATAAAAAAAAAAAATTTTAAAAAAAAATAAAAAAAAAAAAAAAAATTTAATTCAACGAAAACATTTTTTTGATCAAAAAAAATATCTAAAAAATTTCTCTGATCGTATCCCAAATTAATTTTATTTTTTAAAAATGATTTAACAACAAGAAAAATTTTTTAATAAAAGAATTTTAATATTTATTTATGGTAATAATTTTTTTTTATTTAAAAAAAAAAAAAAAAAAAGAAATGATATACAAATTTACAGATTTTAGAAAAAAAAGAGATACATATAAAAAAATTAAGCAACTGGGTATGAAGCCATTGTTGCAATACCACAGTTATTTTCCTTGTTTCTGGACATATGAATATATCCATTTAATCCCCAGCTTCAAAAATTAAAAATTAAAAATTAAAAAAATTAGTAAAAGATATTATTAAGTTTTAGAAAAAAAAAAAAAAAAAAAAAAAAAAAAACTTAACGATGATCCCCAACTATTTTTAACAATATAATAATCTTGACCATTTTCACTTCCCATACCAACAGCAAGTACACCATGATCTAATTCTTCAGAAGAGCAAGCTGGTTCATAGTAAACACCAGCAGTGTAAAGTTGGAAACTGTTATGAGAGGCATCAATTGCAACTGAAACTGGATTTAAAAGGAGAGCATTTTGTAAATCATTTTCATCACCAGCTTCAATTTCTTTGTATGAGGATATTGTAGCAGTGACACCACTCTTTTCGAATTTACACTCATCATTTACCTTCATTTCATATGGGTATGCTTTTTCTGTATTTATTCCACCATTATCAATAATATATTCAAATGCACTGAAAAAAAAAAAAATTAAAATTAACATCATTAAAATCTTTTTTTTTAAAAAAAATAAATATAAACTTACTTTGTCATTAAACCACCATTACAACCTTCGTTACCATAAGAAGAAGAACAATCTAAAATATTTTGTTCAGATAATGAAACTAAAGTACCATTTTTAATTGCATTTACACCTTCAACTGAACCAGTTGTAGAAAATGAATAACAACCTTTTTTTTTAAAATAAAAAAAAAAAAATTAATATTATTAGTTTTTTTTAAATAAATAAAAAAAAATTAATAAACTACTTACTACCACATTGACCTTGATCTTTAACTGGAGTTACAGCATTCTTTTCTCTCCAATCAACATTTAATGGTTGTCTAAATTGTGGACGATTAAGTCTTAGGCCCAAATTACGTTTATGAACACTATTCAATTTAATATGAGCTTTGGTACCAAGATAGTTTAATCTATATTCTTCATTTGATAAGTCGGCATGTTTATTCAAACCAAGAACAGTTTGAGATCCCTTTGCATTCCAATTGTGAACAAAGTCCATATTCTTTTTAAAGGATTCATATCTTGACATAAACTCTTTATGGGTGTAGGCCTTATTATTTGATCTCATCCAATCAATGAATGAATCTTGATACTGTTTATGTGAGAAAACATTTCCTGCGGAAATTAAATTAATTGATAAAACAATTAATGTGAAAATTAATTTAAATGATAATCTCATATTTATTATTATTATTATTATTATTATTATTATTATTATTATAATTATTATAAATGATGATTATTTATTGAAAAAAAATGGAAAAAAAAAAACTTGAGATTGAAACTAAAACTTTTATTTATTGAATTTTAAAAAAGAGAAATAAGATTATGTATAAATTCTATTTATTATTAAAAAAAGTTGCACAATATTGAATAATTTAAATTGGTTTTGAATAAATATAATAAAAAAAAAAAAAAAATTCTTCTTTATATACTTTTTTTTTGTTTTTTTGTTTTTTTTTTTTTCACAAATTGAAATTAAATTAAATTAAATTAAACAGGAAAACTCAAACGAATAGTTAAACGATAATTCTGGTCATATGTGTTTAATTTTTATGTAACTATCTAAAACTCATCGAATACCAATTTTCAACGAATTCTTTTTTACAGCCTGGTAAAAAATATAAAATTTAAAAATAATTTTTTCCCAAATTTTTGTGAGTTGTAAAAAAAAATAAAAAAAAATAAAAAAAATAAAAAAAATAAAAATAAATAAAAATAATAAAAAAAATAAAAATAAATAAAAATAATTAAAAAAAAAGAAATTAAATATTTACACATAGAAACCCCCAGGTATAAAAATTACTTTCAACTTGGTAATTAAAACTATTATTTTTGCATTTTATTGAACCTTTTAATTTTTTTTAACTTCTTTTTATTTTTAAAAATTATAATTATTTTTTTAAAATTTTTTTTATTAAAAATAGTTGTTATTTTTTTATAAAAATACTTGTTATTTTTAATAAAAAAAAATTATAATTTAAAAAAAATTAAAAAGATATAGGTTTTGAAAAAAAAAAAACTATAGTTTTTTTTTATATATTTTTTTTTCTTTAAACTTTGATTTAAATTAAAATTGGAGAATATTTAAACATGATCAAAATCAATAGGGAACATCAATTAAGGATAAAAAAATTATTATCATCATCTTTTTATTCAACCCCACATAATAATAAAAAAAGATGAAAATAATAATAACCCACAAAAAATAAAAATAAAAATAAAAATTATCAAAAATGGTTATAATTTTAATCTGGCAATTATTTTATATAATAATAACCAAAATTATTTTTTTATTACAACTGTTTATTTATAAAAAAAAAAAATTAAAAAAAAAGATGATTTTTCCTTTATTATGTTTAAAGACCCTTCCCTTGAAATATTAATTACAATAATAATAATAAAAAAAAAAAATAATATGAGTACTATTAAAAACATCATCAAAAAAAAGGATCAGGGGGAACGTACTTCCCTCTCCCCTTTCCTTGAAAATAATATATTTTTAATCATTATAATAATAATTTTTATGTTTTCATTTATTTATTTAATTGATAAAGATAAAAATAAAAATCCAATTGAAGATAAAGAATTTAAAAGACCATCATTAGGTTATAATGAAAGTAGATTAATTGTATTGATGGATAATGATTTCTTTAAACAAGATGTATTGGATTCAGCATTGAATAATTGTTTAGAATTAAATTGTTCAATTTCAAATTCCAAAAATGATAGATTTAAAGCTGATGCGGTAATTTATTCATTTCCAAGAATTTTAAAACCTAATGAATTCGGATACTATGATAAAATAAGAAATAAAGAAAACTATGATAAATTATTTATAATTTGGTCAATGGAATCAGATTCAATTTATAATGAACAATCTGAAATTTCATATATAAAAAAATATTTTAATATCACTGCTGGTTATCCAAGAAATGATTATAATAATAGTGATACACACATATATATGCCATATGGACCAATACCATTTTCAATGTCCCATCATTATATGAGAAGTGTAAAATTTGGTATACAACAACAACAACAACAAGAAAAAATAATACCAGAGAAAAGAAATAATGGTATATTTTGGATGGCAGGTAATTGTTATAATGAAAAAATTGGTAGAACTGAATTAGTTAAATTATTGTTAGAAAAAGGTTTAAAAATCGATTCATATGGTAAATGTTTACATAATAAAGATTTAGATTATGATCCAAAATTTAATATCGATGAAAGATCAGCACAAAAATTAAGAATACTAAAAAATTATACAATGGTACTTTCAATTGAAAATAGTATTTGCCATGATTACATCACTGAGAAATTATGGGAACCACTATCAACTGGTACAATACCAGTTTATCTAGGTGCACCAAATGTAAATGATTTTTTACCACATCCAGATGCAATCATTAATATTGCAAACTTTAAGAATATCAATGATTTAATTGATTATATTAATAAAGTTCAAAACGATCATGAAACAAGATTGAAGCATTTAAAATGGTTAAATGAACCATTTCCTCAATCAATGCTAGATAGAATCAAAGAATCCCAAGATAATCAAGACTTTTTCTGTAATATTTGTAAAAAAATTACATTCCAAAAAGAAAGATTATCACCTTCTTTTTCACCATTTGGTGGTTGTAAAGGAAAATTTACTTTTGAAAATTAATAAATAAACAATGGAATAAAAAGATAAAAATTTTATCATCTCTTCTTTGTTTAGAAAAAAAAAAAAAAAAAAAAAAAATTGTTTCAAAGTTTATTTACATGTCTATCATTTATTTTATTTTTTAAAAATTAAATAATAGTAATATATATTTAAATTATCCTGTATGTATTAATTTGGTTCCATAAATTGATCTGATATCATTGATGAATGTTTAAATTTTTTAAACAAATGATTACTCCCAATGAAATCTTGAGTGAGGTCTGGAGGTGGTATGATATTTGTAAATGATATATTTGTTGTATTTTGATTAAAACGATTAAAGCTATGGTATATTTGTGATTGATGATGCTCTTGTTGTTGCATATGTTGATTTAATAAATGTTGTTGTTGTTGTTGTTGTTGTTGTTGTTGTTGTTGTTGTTGTTGTTGTTGTTGTTGTTGTTGTTGTTGTTGTTGTTGTTGTTGTTGTTGTTGTTGTTGTTGTTCTGAAGGTTGGTCTTGCATTTGGTGGGGTTCATTTTGTTCAAAAACTATTTCATTTACTGTATTATTAATATCATTATCATTGCTATTATTTTCGATGATATTATTTTGTTGTACGCTATTGTTTGTGTTATATACATTTATGTTATTATGATTCTGTCCATTAAGGTAATAAAGTTTTGGTAATAGTCTCTTTTTATTGTTTATTAAAAGTTGTTGTTGTTGCTGTTGCTGTTGTTGTTGTTGCTGTAATTCGCCATTATTATTATTATTTTGTATTTGAGATGTAGTTGATAAATTTGAAAATGGGTTTATATTGTTTTGAATATTCGAGCTTTGTTTTTCAAATGGGTTTTTTAAAATTATATCTTTTTTTAATAAAATCTTTGTTTTTCCTTTGTTACTATCGATTTTGTTTATTCCATCGTTATTGTTGCTATTATTATTGCTATTTTTATTATTATTAATATTTTTATTATTGCTACTATTATTATTTTTATTATTATTATTAGTATTGGCAGAGTTTTCGTTGTTACTGCTATTATTATTATTATTATTATTATTGCTGTTATTTTTATGATCACTAATATTTGTTGCTTTTAAATTTTCCTTTTCTTTACTTATATATTTTAAAAGTAATGAAATTGAATCTATATTATTTGTTTTAATGAAATCTAAAATATTCTCCAAAGAGTCATTATATCCTTTGAGATAGGATTGTTTTTTAATATGAATTGATTGTTTATATAATAATGCTAAATGATTTGCTGCAGATGTAAATGTTGAAAATATATCAATATCATCATTTATATTAGTGCCTCCACTGTCGTTATCCATATTTTAAATTTAAACTATCTTCCCCTTTGGTGTGTTTAATGTAAAATGGAAAATAAAAAAAAANANANATATATA
>JH722967.1:12119-25553 GCA_000277465.1 Dictyostelium intermedium | reverse complement strand
TTTTTTTTTTTTTTTCCTTTGATTACTTTTATTTAGACTTTACATTTTCCTTAATAATATAAAATATAATTAACAATAGAAAAATATTTATTAAAAACATGTTTATAATTAATATTTAGTACTATTAAACTTGAAAATTAATATTTATACTGTTTTATTTTTTTTATAAATAAAATAATTTTTAAATATATATTATTATATTTATCATATATTAAAATAATAAAATAAAAAAATAACAAATAATTAATTATTAATTATTAATATTAAAATTAATTTTAATTTATTTTTAATATATTGAAATTTGTGAGTTTTTTTTTTTTTTATTTTTTTATTTTTTTTTATTTTTTTTTTTTTTTGGTTTATTTTGGGTATTGCAAAGAAAATTTTGTATAATTTAAAATTTTTTGGTTAAAATTAAATAAATTGTGGATAGTATTAATGTTTTTAGAACCAATAATCCAAATTATATAGTTTTCTATTAACTGCGAAAGTTTACACTCAGAATCTACTAATAAAAATCTATCAGATAGAACTAATGCAGATTTTAATTGGTTTAGATCTAAAACTTTTAAAAATTCTAGCTGTATATCTTTTGTTTGCATGTATATTAATTCTAAGATAATTTTCAATGAATTAAATGATAACTCGTCATCTACTTGAAAATTAATAGTTCCCTCAACAGTTTCCTTGAATGTATCAGATGTTAATAGAGTTTTAAAATATTCACTAGATTTAATTAACACCTCCCTATGTACTTTTAGTATTTTATTTTCAATTATAAATTTAAAATTGAATGTGTTATCATCATTCAACAATTTAATTTCTCTATCCAATTCGTAATAAATAACATTATTTTTGTCATTTTTAATTTTAATTTGATTTCTAACCAATTGTTTCTTTTGTAATAAATTCGATTTTAATGATAAAGTTGTAGATTTACTTGGATTATATTGATGTTGAAATTTAGAATATTGTATATTATTATTATTATTATTATTATTATTATTATTATTATTATTATTATTATTATTATTATTATTATTATTATTATTATTATTATTATTATTATTATTATTATTATTATTATTTTGTTGTTTTGATAATAGTTCATTCTTTTGTCCAGATATTAAAATTAATTTACTTAATTCTTTAATGAATTTTGATTTTTCTTCAAGGTTTTCTGTGAATGTTATTGGTAATAATTCGATTTGAAATGTTAATAATTTAATACCATCAATTCTTAACTCTTTAAATAACATGATTAATGAGTATAGTTGAACATCGAATAACCATTGTAAAACTCTTTCATTATCCCATTTATGAATTTTCGATGATTTTAATTTTCTAATATAATTAATTGATTCATCTTCTTCATTAAAATAATAAAAATTATTTAATTGATTAAATTTATTATCTCCTTTGCAATGTTCTTTTTCTTCTTCATAATCATTAATATCATCACCAACTAATTGATCAGTTATCGAAGATTTTTGAGATAAAGTAAAATAAACAGTGAATGGATAATCATAAATTGGATCTGGATGTGGATTTGGATTTGTATTTGAATTACCATATTTATTGAAATAATTTGAAGATTTACATCTGAATAACTGTGTTCTATCATTTTTATTATTATCCATTATACATGCTAAAAAAAATCTTGTTGGTTTATTACAATCACCACTACCACTACCATTGTTGACTTTTAAATAATCTGATAGATCCAATTTCTTATCGAAATGAACTGGTGAATTTGGTAGGTTCAATGGTAATAATGTGAAAATCGATGGTTGTTTAGTGATAAAATTATAAATTTCATTTGGATCATTTATTTTTTTATTTAATAATATATCATTTGGTTTATTACTAATATACCAATCAATCATAGAATTTGAATCGAATGTCATGAATAACATATTTATAAATAGGTTGGTGATCTCTAATCTAGAATCAAATTCCCATGACCAAATTGAAATTGCTCTACCATGATTATCTCTACCTACAAAACACATCTCCCATCCAGTTTCATGTTTATATTTTAAATTTGAACTATATAAATATTGATTTTTTATTATTGTTGTTGTTGTTATTTCTTCATTTTTATTATTATTATTATTATTATTATTATTATTATTATTATTATTATTATTATTATTATTATTATTATTATTGTTGTTATTGTTGTTGTTGTTATTTTTTATTGATTTATATTGATTTGATTTCGTATCATAGCAAAATTCATGATATGCAACTGGTTTTTTAGATTTTATATCCTTTGCTGTTAAATTCTTTTTATTAAATTCTAACATGTATAATGGTATAAGATCTTTATTATTAATTTTTACTTTATAGTCCAAATCATTTTTAATATCACCCATTTTTAAAGAATATCTAAAAAAAATAAAAAAAAAAACAAAAAAACAAAAAACAAAAAACAAAAAAATAAAAAAATAAAAAAATAAAAAAAAATAAAAACCATTAAAAATAAAAGTTTAATTAAAGTAAAGTCTGAATTTTTATGGGAAAAAAAATTATTTTGTTGCAGTTTTTTTTTATTTTAAAAGAATTCTAATATTTTTTTTTGTTTTTTTTAAACCTTTTTTCTTTGTGATTTTTGGCAGTAGGAATTATACTATTTTTTAATCCTTTCTATACTATTCAAAAAAAAGTCTTAATTTTTAAATTTAAAATAAAAATTGGATTTAATTTAAAATTTTATAGGTTGCAAAAAACTCGTTTTTTTTGTTTTAAATTCCAGTCTTTCCAATATGGAAAGTTGGGGTGGTTTAACTTTATTTATATTTTTTTATCTTAATTTTTTATCTTGTTTTTTTATCTTAGTTTGTAGGTTGTTTTGTAGCGATTTTTTTTTTTTTTTTTTTTACTGGAAGGCCATTCCTAGTTACCTGTGGTGTTCGAGGTGTGGTGGTAGCGGTATTTGTATTTCTGGTGTTATCCAATTTCTACTGAAGCGGAGGAGTAAAAAACTCGTCAAGTAAAGGCATTATATTATCCAATGTGATAAACCAACTAATGGTTATTTTGACTTTCGAGGAACCATTACAGTAAAAGGGAATATTCGATAATTTTTATCTTTGATTGCCTTATCCAATCAAACCTTATACTAACCTCGCAAATATGCTTATAGCACTTTCATTACACACCAAAAATATAAATAGCTCGATTAGCTCAGTCGGCAGAGCGTGGTGCTAATAACGCCACGGTCGCAGGTTCGATCCCTGCATCGAGCAATTTTCAACCCCCATATCTCTAGAACACGGGTTCGATTCCCATAAAACCAAAACCAATTTTAATTCGACCTGCAAATATAATGTTAAAATCAACTATTAAAAAAATTAAATTAATAATCACTAAATTAATTTTCAATACACCAAAAAAAAAAAATAAAAAATAAAACAACCATCTTAAGACTAAATCTATTTCCTATCCTATTTATCCCAACTTCAATATGAATATAGTCATTTATTAATAAAGATGAAAATGGAACATTAACTCGTTCTGCTTTTAATGCTGTTTGAAAAAATGGTTTGGCTAATTGTAGGAGGAGAAGCTTCTTAAACCTATATTTTAGGTTCATTTCAATTTCCACCACAATTTAATATATTTTATTCAAATTTGAATAATGTTTATTTAGTTAATATTACAGTTACAAATAAAATATATCAATTACCAATACCATCAAATATTTATGTTAATTCATATTTTTCAAGTATTAATAAATGTATAATGGCAAAACTGTAAATGAACAAACCATTTGTTCAAAAGAACAATCAAATATTTATAAAAGTGTTATTTATTCTCAAATAATAATGTAATAAAATAAATAAAAATAAAACATCATGCCCAATAATATTAATATATTTACAGTTTATTTTGTTTTATGTTTGGAATCTAAATTATTTAATGAATTAAAAAGTGATAAAAGAATTCTAGTTGAAAGAGCACTTGGATTACCGATATTTGATCTTGCATTTGTATACATACCATCAAGTTTTTATGACCCCTATTTGCACCTTTTTCATTACCAAAAGAAACTGGTAAAATTGAACCATTGTAAAGCAATGACCAACTGCAAAAGACGAGATAAACGACCGTTACCATCTGAAAAAGGGTGGAGAGCTAATAATTCGTACATCAACCAAGATGATAAAACAATTCTATCTGTACCATTTAACTTTAATACATTATACTTATCAACCAATTTTTTTAAAGAATTTTCAATACAATAAGATGGAGGAAACAAATGTGAACCAATGAATACTTGTTCTTTTCTAATTATGTTATTTTTTGTGGGTGAAATAAATGAAATGGTTTTTAAAACCAACTCTGGACTAAGATCAGTGTTAACATTATCAATACATAAGAATTTAAAAGCTCTTGCTAAACAAGCCATATCATCAAGAGAACGAGAATGTGCTAATTTATATGAAAGTTGTTTTGTGTCTGGACTATCATTTCCATTTAATATTGGTAAAATAACATCATTTGCAAGTTTTAAATCATCACCTTCCAAACCTTTCTTTGAATGTGTAACTAAATCAAATGCTTTCTTTATAAAAAAACAATTTCTTAATCCTTTAAATTCTTCAATTGAATATTTTTCATTTAATGAATAAGTTGTTTTTTGCATACTCTCTATATTAAAGTCATTTAAAAATTTCCAACATGATAAATCAATAAATTGTGTATCTTTTGATAATAAATTTGGAGCACTTTCTAAATTTTTTGAGAACCTCAATACTTCAAGAGTTGAGCAGAATTGTGTGTTGACGGATTCCAGTACAAGTGATGATAAAAATTTTTCTGGACTATTAGCTTTAAAGCAATTGAAGTAGTTCTTTCTTGATCTATAACTGAAACCTGCTTGCAACACAAATGGTAAACCATTTGATAATAATGACCAATTTAAAAGTAAACGAGATAATCTACCATTACCATCAACAAATGGATGAATATGAACAAAATTATACTTCAATTTAGTTGCATTGTAAAATGGATCATTTCCTTTATCTTTTTCATTTTGATCATTGTAAATTTTGATTAAATCTTTCATATGTTTTTGTATATATTGAGGTTCAGTACATGGTGTACCATCTCTTCCTACTGTAATTGAACATGTTCTATATGAGCCAGAATTTGAATCAACACCATCCTCTCTTTTCAATTCATTCATTAATATTTTATGAGTTTCTAAAATTAATTCTTCTGTAAGCTTTTTACCTTTACTATTTATCAAAGAAATTGGTATGCTTCAGCATGTTGAATGACCTCTTTTTTCTTTATATCATCAAGTTTATCTACATCTGGACTATCATCAAAACCTTCTATTTTAAAATAATTTGATATTAAACTCTTTGTTTCAGATAATGATGCACCAGAGTCTTCAATGCTATTGGATGAGTAAATGGCGCAGCATATAAACCAAAGATGAATATTATTAATTATTTGTTCTGAAAATGCCAATATTATTAATTATTTGTTCTGAAAATGCCAATAACATTGAGCATAATTGTCTTTGTTGAAACATTGAAGTGAATCTTTACTCATTTAATAATTATTAATTTCTTGAATTTGTTATTATTTTATTATAATTATTATTAACATTTTACTACAATTACTATTAATATTTTTTTAAAATAAATTACTTATTGTTATTTAGAATATATGTGCAATAAATATTTTATTAAAAAAAATAAAAAAATTTAAAAAAATAAAAAATTAAAAAAAAATTTGAAAAAATAACTGTTTTCTCCTTTTCTTCTGATTTTTTAAACATGGAGGGTCATTTTTAAAATTAATATCTATAAAAAGTATTAATTCTTAAAAAGGAAATTGAAAATTTTTAAACTTTTAAAATTTTTTTACACAAAATCATTTATTGACTTTTTAGAAATCATCATTAACAAAATCAACTGAAAATAGTGATTATTCAATTTATCATTATAAATTCTAAAAAAAAATAAGAAAAAAAAAAACCTTTATTCTATAAAAATTAAATAAAAAGAAAAAAAATTAAAATTAAATAAAAAAAAAAAAAAAAAAAAAAAAATTTACCTCAAATCTCATCCATCCCCTCCCATTTTTCCATAACAAACAAATTACAAATGCATTAATTATTAGTTTTAATAATATTGATAAATTGTTCAATGATTTTTTTATAAAATTTTTTTTGATATTATTACGGTGCTTGGTTTTGGAGATTAAATTGAATTCGATAATATAACAAAATAAAAAAAATAAAAAAATTATAAAAATTTTAAAAAAGAAATTCATGAATGATCAAAAAAAAAAAAAGAAAAAAAAAGAAAATAAAATTAAAATCTAGGTGAATTTTTTTTTTTCATTGATTGTTTTTAAAAAAAAATATCTTTTTTTTTCAAAACTGCAATAATTAAAAAAAAAAATAAAATTTTACTCTTATTTTTAAAAAAACTTAAAATGGTCATTCAATAAAATTGAATACTTAATATTAATAATGAAAAAAACTTTTTGTCGCACTTCCCAGAATCAAAAAAAAATATGTATTTATTTATTTTTAGATATTTTTTTTCACCAAAAATTATTTTAATTCAAAGAAAATTTTCAATCAATTCTTGAATTTTGCCTATTCTATATTTTCCCCAATAAACAAATTACAAATGCATTATATAATATTGAATTGTGCAATGATTTTTTTAAAAATTGTTTTGATATTATTACGATGCTTGGTTTTGGAGATTAAGTGAATAATCGACGTTGCTTAATAGTTTTAATTTGTATAGGTATCACAAAATTGTTTAAAATAATTATTCTTCTTCCCCTTTACAATTTTCTGAATATTCATAAAAAAAAAAAAGAAAAAAAAGAAAAAAAAAAGAAAAAAAAATTTTCATTGGTTAATACAATTTTTATATCTAATTTTTACTTTTTTTTCATTCAAATCAACCATTTAATTTCAGTAAATGCCAGGATTTTTTTAAAAACCCAAAAAAATGCAAATGTTAGACGAATATTTTGAGAAAAAAAAATCTTCAATTCAGACAAAAAAATGACAAACAATTTTATTTAAACTTTTTTCTAAAAAGAACAAAAATGAAAAATATAATATGCAGGTATGGTGTCATGTTTATTTTTTAAAATTTTTTTTCCTCGAAAAAAATAAATAGTTGTTTTAGTTTTTTAAGATTCTTTAAGAAAAAATAATTAGGATTTATGGTATGTGATTAAAATATACCTCCTCAAAAAATATTTATAATTTTTTTTTCTGGTTTATAAAAAAATATAATTAAAAAAAATAAAATAAAAAAATCTCATCTGAGTTCAGATAAAAAAAACTTAGTGGCTTTTTCAATTTAAACTTTTAACTAATGAAATATAATAAAAAAAATCATATATAGTTTGAATTCTTTAGTTGTTTTTTTCTCAAAATAAATATCTTAGGTTTTAAGGATTTTTCAAGAACAAAAAAAATTATAATAATTTAGATTTAGTGTTCGCGATTAGAATATACCTAAAGGTATTTAATTTTTTATTATAATCCATTCAAATTTTTTGTGTAACCCTAAATTTTTTTTTTTTTTTTTTTTTTTTGAATACAAAAATTTTTGTATAAAAGCTTTGTTTTTTAAAATAATAATTATCATTTTCCAATATTTAAAAATATATACAAATATATATATTAATTAAAATTTAGAAAAAATGAAATTCAAAACATTTTCAATTTTATTTTTTGTTATTAGTTTGGTTTTATACATTCCAAATGCCACCTCTCAATCTCTTTCCAACACTATTTCTTTAATAGTAGACTTTGGCTCAACCATACCTTATGTCAATTCTGAATGTGGTGGTGTTTTAGTTAGTGGAGATACAACTGTATATCCACCATGTATAAGCTTAAAAGATGCGGGTAACAGAGCCAGACAATACCTCAGTAGCTCTCTTATGATTCCAGATAATAACATTCTCTCTATTAATGTTACAAATATTAATTTGTTCTCAACTATCTCTGGTGAATCTTCTCAACTTGGTAACTTATTTGGATTTTGTACTGTAGAAATTTTTGGTATTAGTTCAACATCTCGTGCTATTGTTGATGGATCATCATCAACCTCTTACTTTTTAAGCCTAGAAGAACCAAGTGTTCCAAATACTTCATATCAATGTAGCTCAGGAAAGTACACAAGAATAAGATTCTTTAATTTTATTAATTGGAATAACCAAACAATTTTCTATACCAATTTAAACCAAACCTTTAATGACCTCACCAAAAATAGAATTCAAATGACATATGTCTCCACCTCTAACTCCAACAGTATTATTAATATACAACCAAAGAGTTCCAATATTGAACTAAACTCAGTTACTTTAGGTATCTCAAGTTGCTACTTTTATACTATTAACTCATCTTTAAGCCTTCCACCATTCAACCTTATTGGTGCTATTTCTAATTTCCAATTTTCTCGTTTCTTAAACTCCACATTAAATTCCTCACCTATAATTTATTCAAATCTTGGTTACCTTGGTGTAAAAAATGGAGCAATCTTTGATAATATCGTTATGAATAATCATTTCCCAATGATTAAAACATTGGATTTAGGTAAAAACTATGGTTTCTCTATTGTTGAGATCACCAATAGTGTTTTATCAAAGTTTACACTTTTTGAAAATTCTAAAATTAATTCTCCATTCGATTCGGTTTCAGCTAATTTTATGATGGTCAGAGCTCACTACAACAATATTTTATCCAACCCTAATGACCAAACGAACTCATTTATTTATTTCCAAAATTACCCAACTTCTGATTATCAAATTTTCATTTCATCTTTCAACATATCTGATACTAATCAAGTTTCAGTAGGAAAAGCATTTGTTTACAATCAAAATTTAGAATTAAGAGCCTCTTTAATCGATATTCCTAGTGATTTCCAAATCGCATATAATTTTCAAAACTCAAATGTTGTGATTACTGATTCTAACCTATATTCAGAGATTCCATTTTCAGGAAATTATTCAACCATTACACTTTATAAATCTGAACATTTTGTAAACGAATCCAACTGGTCCTACTGTGATATATGCAAAATTACTGTTGACTTTGATGTTGTTCGTGATACATTATAATATAATTTAATAATAAATCCAGTAATTAAAAAAACTATAACTTTTTTTTTCTTTTTTTTTTCTTTTTTTTTTTTTTTTGAAAAATTAAAAACCAACAAAATTTATTAATATTGTTGAATCCTAAATAATAAAAGAAACATATCCTCTCTTAAGAGTTTAGAGCTCTTGAAAAAAAAAAATTTCTCAAAAAACTAAAAATTTTAAAAAAATGAAAAAAAATAAAAAAAAAACAAAAATAATAAACTAACCGATAAAAACTGATCGGCATCACTCCAAAGACTGAGAAAAAAATTTTTTTAAAAAAAAATAAAAATAAGAATAAAAACAAAAAAAAAAAAAAACAAAAACAAAATAATAACAACTAAGCTCGTCAAAAGTTCTTTGTTTGCAGGTATTTGCGGAGGATTAAAGTTTTTACCCACTAAAAAAGTAAGTTATTATCAAAAAATGACAAAAAAATATTTAAATTTTAATCATTGTTTTTAATAGTTTCTTTGAAATCTAGAGTTTTAGACCAACATGTTTTCAAAAAAATTGAATTGTTGAAAAAAAAAAACTAAATAATAAAAAATAAAAAAAAAAATAAAAAAATAAAAAAAATAAAATATCACGATTTGTGTGTTGACAACACACACCACAATTGTAAATAATCAAAAAATAAAAAATAATGATATCATAAAAAAAAAAAAAATTTTAGAATACAAAAAAAATAAAATTAAATAAAATAAAAAATAAAATAATTATTAAAAATAAAATAATTGAAAAAGATAAACCACACAAACAAAAAAAAAAAGAAAAAAAATAAAAGAAAAAAAAAAAACAGAAAACACAACAACAACAAAAAAAAAAACTCCACTCAAGAAATGTTCAGTTCAATTATGTTTAAAAAAAAATCTAAACAAAACCTAAATGAAAGTGAAACAACTTCTCCAACAACGACAACAACAACAACAACAACTTCCACTACAAACTCCACAACTGCAAATATTGCATCATCAAATCAAAAAAAAATCAAAGATTATAAAAATGATAAATTTAAAATTAATGAAAATGAAACAATCATTGAAATTGAATGGGAATCTGATATTCAACAAAAATATGATTTAATTGCATTATATGATAATGACACAAATGTAATGGATGATTACATTTGGCATTGGAAAATAAATGATGAGTATACATATAATAACAATAATACTAATATTGTTAGAGATCCAAATAAAAATTATTTTATAAAATATTGGAGAATTGATAATAATAATAGTAATAATAATAATAATAATAATAATAATAATAATAGTAATAATAATACTAACAATGGTGCTGATCATCATCACCACCATCATAACTATCACAATAAAACCAATCATCATAGTCTTCCTTCACATCTCCATTTATCACCTCTTCATAACAATAATCATCATCATGGTCATCATGGTCATCATGGTCATTATAGTCACCAATTTTCAAAAGTACCAGTTAATAATGTATATAAACAAATTCATAACTATAAATTAAAAAATCATTTTATAAGGCAACAATCTCAAAATTCTTCAACAACAAATACAACGACTGCGGCAACAAAAACAACAACAACAACAACAACAACAACAACAACAAATCAAGATACTATTAAAATTAAATTATCACATTTTGAAGAAAGAAATCTATTAAAATCTGTAGATTATTCAGGAGAGATGTTTAAACAATTTTCAAGTTGGATGACAAATAATTGGGAAAGAATTAAAGATAAAATGGTTAGAGATTTAGTAATACCTGGTAGTCATGATGCGGCAACCTATGGAATAAAATCAAGCTCATTAAGAGTTCCAGGCGATAAAGTACCATCATTTATACCAAATTCCATAGTATCAAAATGGTCAAAAACTCAAAGTGGAAACATTTATAAGCAATTAACAATGGGTTATCGTTATTTTGATCTTAGAGTTGCACCATACCCAATAACTGGTAAACTATATATTTATCATGCAATGTTTTCAGTACCAGTTGAAGAAGTTTTAGATGATATAGTTAAATTTATGAAAAATACAAATTATTATAACCATCATCATCATCATCATCAATATAATAATATTAATAATAATAATAATAATCGTCATTCATTAGATGAAAAACAACAACAACTACAACAACTACAACAATTACAACAACTACAACAAAAATTTAAAAAAGAAATAATTTTACTTCATTGGAATCATTTAGGATATTTATCAATTGAACAACATCAAGAATTACAATCAATGATTAAATGTAAATTGGATGGAATGTTAGCCAATAGACAATTAGGTACCAATGTAAAAGTTAGGGAATTGGAATCAACACCAATTATAAATATCTATGATGACAATGGTTTAAAGAAACGTGTTATAAATGATGATGGTAAAAAAGTTAAGCAACCATTTGATTCAATTCAAAATGAACCATTATTTTGGTATTCAAATAAATCTTTGATATCAAATTATGATTCAAATCAATTTCATACAACAAAGGATGTAATATCATTTCTATCAAGAGAAGTAACCTATAATCATAAAGATAGATTTTGGGTTGCACAATGTATTCTAACAATTGATTCAAAGAAACTATTACACATTGCCGCCAAATCCCTATTGGATTGGAATCATTCGGAAATTTCAAAATTTTTAAAGTTTTTTGAAACTTTAGAACATAAAAAAACTCCAACAAATATCATTATGTCCGATTTTTGTACTCACTATCCAATAACTGCTTATGCCATCAGAAGAAATATAAATGAATAATATAAATAAAACAATATTATTCAATTTTTTTCTAAATAATAAAATTAATAAAGAAATAAATATATATAAATTTTTATTAATAAAAATAATTAATTTTTACTTTTTTTTCTTCTATTTCTATAGTATAATTATTATTTTATTTCTTTAAAAACACAGGTTTATTTAAACAATTTGGTTGGTTGTTGGGGTTGTATTTTTTTTTTTTTTTTTTTTTTTTTTTTATTTATTTATTATTATTCATTTAATTTTATAAAATAATGATTATTTATTTTTATTTTTTTAAATTTTTTTTATATTTTTATTTAATTTTCTTCTTGTTCACCTTGTTCTTCATGTTCTTCTTGGTATTCACCATGATCCTCATCAGTTTCTTGGTTAGAATATTGTTGATATTCGTAGACTAAATCGTTCATGTTTGATTCGGCTTCAGTGAATTCCAACTCTTCCATACCTTCGAGAGTGTACCAATGAAGGAAAGCCTTTCTACGGAACATAGCTTGGAAGTGAATGGAGATACGTTTGAAGAGATCTTGGATAGCAGTGTTGTTACCAATGAAGGTGACAGCCATTGGGGTACCTTTTGGTGGGATATCACAAATGGAGGATTTAATGTTGTGTGGGATCCATTCGACAAAGTAACTGCTGTTTTTAGTTTGAATGCTGTGCATTTGTTCATCGACTTCCTTGGTGAAGATTTTACCTCTGAAAAGGGCAGAGGCGGTCAAGTATTTACCATTGTGTGGATCGGATGCAGCCATCATATTCTTGGCATCAAACATTTGTTGAGTGAGTTCTGGAACGGTGATACGGTTGTATGATGAGGTACCTTTGGCAGTGAGTGGAGCAAAACCAACCAAAAAGAAGTGAAGACGTGGGAATGGAATTAAATTTACAGCTAATTTACGAAGATCAGAATTTAATTGACCTGGGAAACGAAGACAACAAGTGATACCAGACATGACTGATGAAATGAGATGATTTAAATCACCATAGTTTGGTTGAGTGAGTTTGAGTGTACGGAAGCAAATATCGTGGAGTGCTTCATTATCAATACACATAACTTCATCAGCGTTTTCAACCAATTGATGGACAGAGAGGGTAGCATTGTATGGTTCTACGACTGTTAATGATACCTTTGGTGATGGTACAACTGAAAATGTACACATCATACGATCTGGGAATTCTTCACGAATCTTGCTAATCAATAAAGTACCTAAACCTGAACCTGTACCACCACCAATTGAGTGGGTAACTTGGAAACCTTGTAAACAATCACAACCTTCTGTTTCTCTACGTACAACATCAAGTACTGATTCAACTAATTCAACACCTTCAGTATAATGACCTTTAGCCCAATTGTTACCTTTTTTATTTTTTTTTATTTAAAATTTTTTTTTTTTTTTTTAATATGATTGATTTAAAAAATGTTGATTATAAGAATATTTATATTTATAATCATTTTTTTTTTTTTAAAAAAAAAAAAATCAATTTAAAATATATTAATATCAAAAATATAATAATAATTCGATTTGTT
>JH722963.1:16717-27122 GCA_000277465.1 Dictyostelium intermedium | reverse complement strand
TTTTTTTAGAAAAATAATAAAAAAACTATAAATTAAAATATTTTTATTTGTTTTTAAACATTAAAATAAAAAAATAAAAAACAAACAAACAAAAATAAATAAATAAATAAATAAATAAATAAATAAATAAATAAATAAAATGATTAAATTTTTATTATTAATTATTTCAATAACATTATTATTAAATAATACTTTAGGAAATAATGAGAATCAAATTTGGAAATCATGTGGTACATCACAAGATATTTTTCATATTAATTCAATTTTCATAAAACCAACAACACCAATTAAGGGTAAATTATTAAAGATTGATGTTAATGGTACATTCAGTAAAGATGTTGAAGGTGGTGAAGCTAAAATCATTGCAAAATATAATAATTTAATGACTTTGTTTAATAAAACCAATGACTTATGTTCTCCAACTTCTCAAAGTATTATTGGAAATTGTCCTTTTAAAAAAGGTCCATATTTACATTCTGCAAATTTTACAATTCCAACTTCTGCTCCAACTGGTTATTATAGTGGTAATATCTTTTTAACTGATAATTTCAATAATTCAATCACCTGCATTAATGTTGGTTTTAATTTAGAATAGTAATTATAATAATTATTTATTATTGTTATTATTATACAATAAAATAATAATAATTTTATAAATAATTTTATAAATAATTTAATAATATCAAATATTATTACTTTAAAAAAACATATAAGAAATAAATAAATAAATAAATATATAAATAAACAAATAAAAAAAATAAAAAAAAAGATTTTAACAAATATTGTTTATAAATTTTATTGCATTTTCTTGAATCTTTTATTTTGGATTTAGAAATTTAAAAAATTAAATAGATATAAAAAAAATAAAATAAAAAAATAAAAAAATTTAAAAAAACCCACATTTTTTGAGATATTTTTGAGTTACAATAATGGGTTGCAAAAATTACTTGAAAAAAAAATAAAAAATAAAAAAAAATAAAAAAAAATAAAAAAAAAAATAAAAAAAAAATAAATTTAATTAAAAAAATTTTAGGAATATGTATGTGGACATTCAAAGAGCTACAAAAAAAAACAATTCCATAGTAAACATTAAAAAAAAAAACCAAATAAACACTCATATTGTTGGTTTTGATTGTTTTGAACAACATACACTCACACTCACACACACACACAAATAAAACAATTGTTTTTAAACCACCTCAATTTTTCTTTTTTTTTTTTACACACAACAACGAAAGGGTTTTAAAATAAAATATAAAAAAATAAAATCAAAGCCAAAGAGATTCAAAAAAAAAAAATTTACAAAAATAGCAACAAAATAAAAAAAAATAAAATAAAATAATAAAAAATATAAAATAAAATAACGTTCATTATCACATCTTCTCCTTTATTAAAGAATATTGTACTATTAATGTTGCGAATTTAAGACATTTTTTTTTTTCTTTCCTCTCTCTTGTTATTTTATTTTTTAGTATTTATTATTAATTTTTTTTTTTTTTTTTTTAAAACAGCAATAATAATTAATAGATAAAATAATATTAGATTCAAATAAAAACAAAACTGTACTTTTACATAATAATAAAAAACTTTAATATATTACAATAATAAAAAAAAAGACAAAATAAAATAAAATAAAAAAACAAAATTATTTATTTATTCAAACAAACCTTGTATTTTTAATATAATATAAAAAAAACTATTTTTTTAAAACAATGGAAGAACAACAACAATCACCATCAATTAAAAAAAAGATTGTTGATTTTTTAACAAATTTTTTAAAGAAAAGACCATCTCATGAAGATTTAAGAAGGGATAATATTTTAGTTGCGCCAAATAATGTATCACCAGCAATTCAACCATCAAGATATGAATTAGAAGGTCATTTAAATCCATCATCTCATAATAGAGATGATGTTAATAACAATAGTAATAATAATAGTAATAATAATAATAATAGTAATAGTAATAATACGATTGAATATTCAAGAAGTCATTCAAAGAGTCATTCAAGAAGTGATTCAAAAGGTCATTCAAGAAGCGATTCAAAACATCATAATAGAGAGAATTCAAAGAGTGATCGTGATAATTCAAAAAGTGATAGTGGTAGCCGTTTTGCTAGAAAAGATACATTTAAGAATGCATGGGATTATTTAAGAAATATAGATTTTACATTCTCAAAGACAAAGTATGGTAACACGGTAGTACATCGTTTAAAACATCCACAATTTGGACTTAGTCCTGAAGAGTTACAAAGTTTATATCCTGATCAACCACATGGTATACCAATTGTTTTAACGAAATGTTTTGAGTATCTTTCGAAACATTTAGAAACTGAAGGTCTTTTTAGAGTACCTGGTTCAAATAGAGAGGTTAGTCTTTTAAAATTTAAAATTGAAGATGGTGATCTTGATTTTTCAGATGTTTTAATACCTTATAATATTTGTGGTTTAATCTCAACATTTTTTAAAGAATTGCCTGAACCTTTAATACCTTTTGATTATTATAATGATGCAATTTCTATTACAAGTAAGTTTTTAAAATTTTTATTTTCAATATTAATATTATTTCTTTCTTTCTACAATAAGAGTTTATTAATTTTAATTGCTATTTAAATAGAATTAGGATCAAAAGATAAATATATAATTGGATTAAGGGATTTAGTTTTATCATTACCACCAGCAAATCTATGTATGTTAAGGAAACTATTGGAATTTTTATTAACAGTTGAGAAAAAGAATGAATTTAATAAGATGACAATTTCAAATATTAGTATAATTTTTGGAGCAACATTATTAAAGGATCCAGATACAGTCGATCCAATGAAAAGTTTAAATAATATTCAAGCCCAATCAACCATTATTAAATATATGTTGGAATATTTCAATGATATTTTCAAAGAGGAATCAGTGGTTAAAGCATACAGAAAATCAATTGTACCAAGAGAACCAATGGATACAACCTCAATCAGCTATTTAGATCCTGCCGAATCAAATAGTGGCTCACCAAGAACTTCAAATATTCAACAATTATCCTATTCTCCAACTTCTTCTCAATCAATGACAAATATTAAACCACGTCCACCACGTCCACCCTCTCGTTCAAAAATGATGAGAGAAACAATCGTTCTAAGTCCAAGAGTATCTGGTGGAAATAATCAAGTATTTGCAAATGCAACAATGACTCGTCCAATGTCAAGATTAATTTTTGATCCTGAAATTATTCCATCACCACCTCCAACAACAACAACCACCACTACAACAAATAATACCACAACAACCTCAACATCAACTCAACAAAAAATAGTACCTCCAAAACCAAATGTTTTACCAAGAAAACTACCTGCCAATCCAAATTATTCGACATATCCTGCACCATTACCACCAAGACAACCAAATACAATTCCATTGGCACCAATGCCACCACCAAAGCCAGTTTCAACCTATAAAAAACAAATTACTCAACCACCTCCACCACGTAAACCAACTTCACCTTCCCCACCAATGGCAACTCTAAAACCAACTTCAAAATCTGACTTTATACCTTCAACAAATAATAATTTAAATTATGGTACAACAACAGCAACAACCACTAGTAGTAGCAGTATGATTAATATTCCTAAATCAAAACCACCTCCACCAAAGAGAAATTTACCAACTACTGACGAACCAACCACACAAGTTTTAACTCTAAACTCAACCACAACTAACTCTACTCCAAATCCAACTCCAACACCACCTTTAGCATCATTTAAAAATAATGGTAACATTACATCTGGTAGCAAATCTAATCCAAATTTACAAAATTTATTAAATAATAACCAACCATTGATTTCATCAGGTGGTCCACCAAACAAACCACCACCACAACCATTTGAATTATTAAAATCTAAACCAATTGCAACAACACCAGCCATTAAAAAGGGTGTAACATTTTCAGAAACTCCTAAAGTTTCAAATTCTCCACCATCACCATCATCCTCGCCCTCACCACCACATCATCAACCAATTATTGTCAATAAACCTAATCCATCAAAATCTGCCCCACCACCTGTTAGAACAACTTCTTCACCAAACATTGTTACAAAGAAATTCGTTCCAACTCTACCAACAACCACCACTACTACAACAACAACAACAACAACAACACCATCAACAACCCCATCAACAATAACACCACCAACATCAACACCAACTACGCCAAAGAATCAAAATTGGTCTAAAGATGATTCATCAATTTCACAACCAATAAATACCACTCAAACTAACAATACTACTACTAGTTCAAGTCCAAAATCAAAATCAGCATTAAGTTTATCAACACCAAAGGATACAATTACAGGTAAACCAATAAAACTACCTTCAAATAGTGATTTGTCAATTAGTACAACAGCATCATCACCACCATCCTCATCACCTTTACAATCACCAAAAATATCATCACCTTCAGTTTTAACAGTTTCACAAAAAATAGCATTAAATGAAAAAATGATGGCAAATCAGGCAAAGAAAAATCCACTCTCAAATAGTGGTGGTTTAAATTTAAAACAATTTTCACCTGATTTAACAAAAACAAATAATACCAATAATAAATAATATCTATTGTTAATAAAAATAGCTATATAAAATTAAAAAATTTAAAAAAAAATAAAAAAAAAAAAAAGAACTTATTTATTTATTTTATTTTTGTTTTTTCGCATTTAACGTTAACTCCCTAATTATATATTATATATTAGTGAATTATTTTATTTTTATTATTTAAAAATTTTATTATTTTTTAAAAAATAAAAAAACTATAAATGTTCCGTCTTAGTTTATAATTTTTTTTTTTCAAAGTTTTAGAGATTCAACTATTTTAATACAAGAAGAACTATATGACCAAGCATCACCAGATAATCTTTTAAATTTAATACCGTACATATCCATACCATTTACTTTGCATACCTCAATTTCGAAATTGATTGTTTCATTTCTTGGACAAAAGGTTTTACAATCGAAAACATAAAAGTTTCTACGGTAAGAAATTTGAGTTGAATTTAGATTTTCTTCAATGTGCTCAATCAATTGAATTGGATTTAACATTGTGGTTGTTCCACTGTTGAAAGGACCTTTCATTGAACGAATCTTAGGATTCTTTCCTTTACCAGATCTAATGGAAATTGCTTTAACGATATCCTCCAAACTAAATCTTCTTTTCGATGAAGATGATGAAAATTGTGGTGCATTTGCAGATGCTCCATCAACATTAATACTATTACTACTAACGTTTAAACTATTGGTTTGACCATTATTACTTGAAACAATGACAGGCGAGGTATTTGCTGAGACACTTGTTACAGATTGTCTTTTTTTGAAAATATTATGAAATAAACTTGTACTATGATGATGATTTTTACCAGAGGTATTAATATTATTTTGGGAACTACTTAAACTATTGTGGTTATTTGAAATAATATTGGCATTGGTATTACTTGAAAAGGTTGGAGGACTTCTTTGACCACTAACTGATAATGGTGATAATGGTGGGGTTGTTGAGGTTGATGGTGATGGAGATATAAATTGTGGTGATGCATATTGTGGAGAAATTGAATGTGGTGATGTTGGTGCACTACTATTAATTTTCTTTTCATCCAAACATGCAGCAGAGTTAAAATGAATTGGCTTAATATTATTTGTATTTATATTATTACTACTTATATATGTTTTATTTTGTGGTACAGTTAAATTTGGAGAGCTTTGATTTAATGGTCTATTATTACCAATTATTGTTTCAACAAATAGTGGTTTTGGTGATCTTGGAGAATGTAATTGTTGTTGTTGTTGTTGTTGTAATTGAGCTTGTTGTTGTTGCTTTTCTAATAATTGTTGTTGTTCTTTTTCCAAACGATCAGAAACTTTTTTATTATATTCTTGATCAGGTTCCATATCATATCCTTTATTAACCCAAACATGAGTTTTAATTTCATCAAGGGTAGCTCTTTCCACAGGCTCAGCAACAATCATTCTATTGATTAAATCTTTAACATCATCACTTAAAATTACATGAGATGGATATTTGAATTCACCTCTTAACAATCTATCCATACCTTCAACTTGAACACCATCAGTTAAAGTCCATGGTAATTGACCAGTTACCATTGCATATAATATTACACCCATACTCCAAATATCAACTTCATTACCATTGTATCTTTTTTCTAATAATATTTCTGGTGGTGCATAGACTGGAGAACCACAAAATGTTGATAATAAATTACCTGGTTTAATTATATTACTGTAACCAAAATCTAAAAAAAAAATTAATAAGATTTCAATTTATTTATGGATATAATAATATTACATACCACTAATTTTTAAATTACCGTCTTCATCAACTAATAAATTTTCTAATTTTAAATCTCTATGGCAAACCATATTTGAGTGACAATAGATTAAACCACAAAGCATTTGTCTAAAGAATTTTCTACCTTCTTTTTCAGAGAGTCTACCACGAGCTACAATATAATCAAATAGTTCACCACCTGATACCAATTCTAATATTAAACAGATTCTTCCAACATCATCTTCATAGATTGCATCATGTAGTTGAATGATATTATCATGTTTTAAACGTTTTAAAATTGAAATCTCTCTCTCGATCTCTTTTCTTTCTTTTATCCTTTTTGGCTTTGTAATTTTAATTGCATATTGTTTACCAGTCATTATATTTGTACCAATTTTCACTTTACTCGATGTTCCAGATCCAATAGTTTTACCCAATAGATAATTACCAATTTTTTGTCCTTTTTTATGTTGTTGTTGTTGTTGTTTGTTTCTATATCCTGGTGATACTTTTTGTGATGTTGGTGAATTTGATGTTGAAGATGTTGTTGAATTGGATGAGCATGATGTTGAACATGAAACCTCTTGAATAGTTTCTAATTGAATATCATT
This sequence comes from Dictyostelium intermedium, assembly GCA_000277465.1. NCBI lineage: Eukaryota > Evosea > Eumycetozoa > Dictyosteliales > Dictyosteliaceae > Dictyostelium > Dictyostelium intermedium. Next base: position 20,193 of record JH722963.1, on the reverse strand, counting down.
ATATGATGAAACAGCTGTTGCCATTTTATTTTAATTATTATTATTATTATTATTATTTTATTTAATAATTATTAATTTTAAAACTTTATTATTTTTGTAAAATTATAATTTTATTTTTTATTTTTCTAGTTGTTTTTGATTTAAATTTGTAATGTTACTATTTTTTTTAATTAAGAAATTAATAATTATTTTTTTTTAATAATAATAAATAAATTAATAATTTAAATTTTTTTTTAAGTTAATGAAATAAAAATACAAGAATTGAAATTTAAATTTTAATAAATAAAAATAAATGAAAAAAAAAAAAATTAAAAAAAATAAATTAAATAATGGAAATTTAAAAATAGTTTTTTTTTATTTTTATTTAAAATAATAAAAAAAAGTTATAATATGTTGTATCTTTGGGTGGGTGGTTTTATGTATATTTTTTTGTTTTTGTGTTTGTGTTGGTTGTGTATTTGTTTGTGAGTGAATAAAATTGTTCGGTTATTGGTTATTAATAACAATAAATAAATCAAAAAATTATTTGATTTAATACTGGAAATAAAAAAAAAATATTATTTGTTTTTATACAAAAAAAAACAATCATATTAATTTAAATTATAAAAAAAAATAGAAAAAAGAATTAAAAAAAAAAAAAAAAAATCAAATCAAATAAAATAATCCATTAAGCATAAAAAGTAAACTATGTTTTGAAAAAGGATGGTGTTATTGTGTGTGTCAGTGTTTTAAATGTTTATTTATGTATGTGATTAATTAAAATTTAGGTTAATGTTACTTTTTTGGGGTATTGAAGAATGTGTGTGAAGGGTTGATTGATTATTAATATGGTGGGATTAATTTTAATAAGTCGACTATTGTTTTTTTTTTTTTTGTGTAAACTTTTTTTTATTTATGTGTATGTATGTGTGTGATTATGTGTTGTTTGTGTGTGTGTCTTTTGTGTGTTTGTGAGTGTGGTTTGATTTTATTAAATACATTTAAAATGTGGAGGTTATTAATAAATAATATTTTTTGTTACCAAATATTTACATATATCCATATAAATGTATATATAAATATTGAAATGAAAGGATTTGAAATAATTATATTTTAAAAATATATTTTTTTTTTTTCCTTGGGTTTTTTTATTAAAAAAAAAATGAAATAAAAAAAATAAAAAAAAAAAAATTAAATAATGATTATAGATAAAGATTTTTATATCTGAATACAATAAAAAGAAATAATTGTATCGAAAATGGGTTGTTTTACAAATTTAAGTATTATATCCATTTTTTATTTGTAAAATGTCGAAAAATAACCCACAACACCACTCCCTCTCCTTAAAATACAAACGAAAAAATGCAGTCGCAACTATATCAATTATCTTTTATTATTACTTCAATTATTTTAAAATAATGAAATAAAATTAAATTTAAATAATAATGAAAAAAAATTAAAAAAAATAACCCCAATTATTTATCATCACTAAATGTGGTGATGATGAAATTAAAAAATAAAATTATTATAAAATTATTTTTTTTTTTAAGTATAAATTGATTATAATAATAAAAAGAGATATAAATGATTTTTTTAAACTTTGCATTGAAAGGGGTGATTTTTTTGTTTATACACAATTTAATCTTTTATGTAAAATTTTATTACACACATATATAAATAATTAAACATACCCAAAATCAATTCTTTTCTTTTTTTTTGTTTTTTAAAAATTATCTGTTAAATAAAAAAAAATCATTAATAATTTTATAAAAATATTTTTAAATGATTTTTAAATAAAAAATTTAATGTGAGAAAATATAAGTGGAGTGTATTGATTGTTGGTTAATTTTTAATTATTTTAAAATAAAATCATAGAATTTCAAAAAATAAAGATATTGAATGAAAAATAATTGTTTTTTTTTATTTTATTTTTTTTTTTTTTTTTTAAAAAGACACAAACTTTTTTTTTTTGTATTTTATTTATTTGAATTTTATCAACATCAGTGAATGAAATTAAATACTATAATATTATAAAAGAAAGTGATTTTGAATTTTATTATTATTATTATTTTTAATAAGTAATAAATTAATTAAAAAATAACTTTTTTATAAATAAACTTATTTAAGTTTTATATATTAATCTATCAAATTATTTTATTTTTTATTTTTTTATTTTTTTTATTTTTTTTTTTAATCAAATAAAAAACTTATTAACCCCAATATGGAAAGAAATAAAATAAAAAAACTATAATAGCAATACACAAATTACTGTTCAAAACATACTTATAAATGCAACATCAGAAACTTTGCCAATATTAAAAAATTATTTATTTAAAAAAAAATTTTAAAATAAATATTTTAACAATAATTATTTAAAAAAAATTAAAAAAAATTTTTTTTTTTTCTCTTTCCCACTAAATATACACAAATGGAATTATTATTTGATTTGAAATTTTATTATGCACAGTGGTGATGTTGTTGCTCCTTCGGAAACTACAACTTCTTTTTTTTTTTTTTTATAATAATATATTATTTTTTTTTTTATCAAATTTTTTTTTTTTCGAATACATACAAATAATATTATTTTAATACTATTATTTTGTATTTTATTTCATAATAGGAAATTTAAATCCTCTCTATTATTAATTTTTTTTTTTTTAATCCTACCCAATATAAGTGAAGTATTATTTTTTTTTATTTTATTTTATTTGAGAACAAAAAAGGAGAGGATTAAAATTAAAAAAAAACAATAAAAAATTATTTTTCAAAAAAAAAATAATAATAAAAAAAAGAATATGATATGATATGATATGATATATTCTATTATAATAATTGTTTAAATGTTCAACAAAACAAAAACCCACCATTAGTGGTAATTTTCACTCAAAAACAGCAAAAATTGTTTAACAACACACACTTGATCCAAAAAAAATAAAAAAAAATAAATAAAAAAAAAAAACAACAACAACAGAAAAAAGAAAAGTTTTTTTTTTTATTTTTTATCTCTATGTAAAATTAAAAGAATTAACAACAACAAAAAAATAAACAAAACACACTAAAAACACACAAAACTAAACACACTCACTTACACACATTTTTGTAAACATAAAAAAACCAACCAACGAATATCAGTATTAACCTTTTTTTCACATGTGCGATCATATTCGACTAAAATAATATATTTTGTGTGAGGTTGTTGGGATTTGCTTGTTATTTTTGATTTTTTAAAAATAACAATACTACTAGATAGAAAAAAAATTAAAAATAATAATTATTTTTTGACATAACAGTGTGTTATTTTTTTTTTCTTTTTTTTATTTTAATTTTTCGTTCCAATGATATATACAAAAGTATGGGTAAAATCTCAAATGATATTGAAATTTTGCGTATAAACAAACTATTAATTTTTAAAATGGTTTTATTGTGGGGGTGCAATATAGATTTTGTGTACTTTTTTTAAAAAATTTATTTATTTTTGACACATAAAACACATGTGT
>JH722955.1:7291-17934 GCA_000277465.1 Dictyostelium intermedium | reverse complement strand
TTTTTTTTTTTTTTTTTATAACAAAGTAGAACTATGCATAATTTCGTCATTTACATTATTAATTACTAAATTATTATATTGAGCTTCATCTTCAATGAATTCTTTATTTTTTTGAAGTTCATCTTTTAATAATTGATTAAAGCGTAAATTTAACTCTTCTTCTGTGTCTTCTACTTTTGATGCTACAGAAACTTTTACATTACCAACATTATGTTGTTGTTGTTGTTGTTGTTGTTGTTGTTGTTGTTGTTGTTGTTGTTGTTGTTGTTGTTGTTGTTGTTGTTGTTGTTTTCTTCCAATTCAATTTTCTTTTTGTTTTAATAACTTTTTCTTTTTAAGAGCATCTTTACTATATAGTAAGAATTCAGCGATAAAGAAAATCAATAAACCAAAACTAACGACTGCAGCAACAAATTCAAACATTACAATTGGACCATAGGCATCGAATAAAACTCCACCTAATAGTGCACCTAAACTTGTACCAAAACCCATATAAATTCCAAATAAAAGACTTTGACCAGTTGCTTCTAAACCAGGTGGTGAATTTGAATTGATAATACTACTACCAGAATTCCAACAACTTGCAAATACAATACCATGTAATAATTCCACTGGTACAATACACCAACCATTTGCATTCAATCTAAGCAATATTGAATATGCAACCACTCTTGTAATTAAAGCACAATGAGAGAGTATAATCAATTTGAATATACCAATCTTCATTAATAATTGTTTACCGAAATAAAAGAATACAATTTCAAAGGTTACATTTAAAATTGATGCAAAGCCAACTAATGATGTCGAAGAATTGAAATATCTTTCATCCGTTATAATCAATGCTAAATAATTATTACAAACACTCATACCAGTTGCAATTATAATACAATTAAATAAAATAATAGCAATCTTTGGATTGGATAATAAAATAAATACACCTTTTATAAATGAAATTTTCTTTTTTTTCTCTTCTCCTTCTATTTCTACCTCCTCTTCAGCTTCAATGATTAAATCGCTATTAATACTACCACTACCACTACCACTACCACCACTATTGTCCCCTGTATCTGTTAATAAATCTGCTCCAGTTTTATCTTCATGTTTTTTTACATTTGTAATAATTATATTATTTTCAACTTTTTCATCATCATCATCATCATCATTTTCTTCTTCTCCTCCTTCATCTTTTAATAATTGTAGTGTACCATTTGAAGGTGTTTGATCTAATTTATTAAAAAGAGTTGAAATTTGTTTTGTATTAAAAAAGAATAAAGTAAAGGTGAATAAAATGATTGAACCAATTGGATAATTTATCCATGCAACATTGACAGTACCGAAATAGTTAATTAAGGTACCTGTTAAAATTGCGGAAACACAAAATCCAATACTTCCGTACATTCTTTGTTTACCATAAAGTTCTTTGAATTGAGTACCTAAAATTTTGTAACATGTCGAATCTGCCAATGGAATAATCGGTGCCCAAAACACTGCATTACTCAATACAACGATGGTTGCAATTGTATGACTTGAAACGAAATTCAATAGGAAAAAACAAAATCCTGTACCAAGAGTCATCAATAGGAATACTAGTTTATGTGCATTCCTAGAGTCGGCAATTCCTGACCAAATAGGCGAGAAAACGAATGATATCAAGGGTGGAAATAATAATATCACTCCTAAAATACTAGGTTTAACTCCAATCTCTCTAAAATATATTGGTACGAACGGTCTTTGTGTTCCAAAGAGATAAAATAAGAAAAAGTATAATATCTTTGGTACCATCGGTGTAAAAAATACTGGTTTACCATATATATCTCTACCACTACCCCCTGTCAAATTTATAAAAAATCTTTCAAATTTTTCATCAAAATTATTTTTACTTATTGAAAACCTATTATTGGAGTTACCATCATCTTCAAAATTATTATCAATATCATTACCATTTTCTTCATTTTCAATTAAACTATTATTACCCATTATATCATATATATATGATGATATATTTATTTACTTTTTTTACTATTTTAATATTTATTATTTAATTTTATTTATTTTTTATTATTATTATTAACTATTATTTTAGTTTTTTTTTTTTTTTGTAAATATTAATTTAAAACTACATGGGAAAATAATAATTGGGTTTCTATGTGTCTTTGTCAAAAATATGCAAAAATATCAATTGGTTGAATTTTTTTTATTTTTTATTTTTATTTTTTATTTTTTTCTTTTTTTTGACAGGATGGAAAAATAAAGAAAAATAAAAAAAAAAAACGAAAAGTCTGCGAAAGAAATTAGTAACTTTTGAACCTTTTTTTTTTTTGTTAGAATTAAATCCTTATTTATCTTTAAAAAAAAAAATCATAATAATAAAATTAATTAACTTTTTTTCAATGGCTCTTTTTTTTTTTTTTGTAGAATTAAAATCCTTATTTATTTTTCATTTTTTTTATTATTTTTTATTTTTTTTTTCAAAAAAAGAAAAAGGTAAATAGGTGTTAAAAATTAATAAAACAAGCTCAATAATAAAAATTGTATGTTTTTTTTTAATTGTGCTTCATTAATATTTAATAATTTAATTATTATTTTAATTAGAACAAAAAAACAAAAATAAAAAAAATAAAAAAATAAAAATAAAAAATTATTCAAATCTAGATTTTTATAATAATAAAAAAAATTAAATAATTTTTTTAATTTTTAATTTTTTTTTTTTTCGTTTAAAAGATTTTTTTTATAAAAACAAAACAATTCATTAAAAAAAAAAATAAAAAAATAAAATAAAAAACAAATAAAAAAAATAAAATATAGTAATATAGAAATGATAAATAATGAATATCAATAATAATAATAACAATGAAGCAATAATTAATAACTCTGAAGAAAGCAATTTAACAAATAGTGGTGAAGATAGCTTTAAAAAATTATTACAGAGTCAAGATGGTAATAATAATAATAATAATAAGACAACACTAAAAAGGAATAATAGTGGAGTTAATATCAATAGTGATAAAAACAAAATTGATTTTAGTGATAGCCTAAATATTAATAATATTGACAATAATAATAATAATAATGAAATAAATAATATTAATAATGAAAAAGATGATAATAATGGTATCAATAGTGGTGAAGAAAATAAAAAGACACCATTTTTAGTAATGGCATATTTATATTTTATAGTAATTGCATCAGTATTAGGTACAGGTATTCTTGGATTACCAGTAAAATTAAGTCAAAGTGGCTTTACACCATTTGTAACCTCATATACTGTATGTTTTTTCATGCAATTGTTATCAATGTTTTTCTTGATTGAAATTTTACAAAGGGCATATGCAATCATTAAATCAAATTTTTCAACCACTATTCCAACAATCTTACATGGTGGTGGCGATGATGATATAGATGGTTCTATATCATTAGATTTACAAAAAATTGAACCAACACAAAGTAGTATACTTTCACCGGATATAGTTGACAACAACAATAATAATAATAATAGCAATAATGATACAAATACAAATAATAATTATGAAATTAATGATTTATCAGAATCAAATGATTCATTTAATAATAATAGTGGTAAAAATAAATCATCAAATAATTCATCAATTAGATCTTCACCTCCATTGCTAATAAATAATGACCAAAAGAGTAATGTAAGTTTTGATGATTCATTAGTTGATAGTCCAATTATATCTTCAAAAAATAAAAAAACTCTTCAACAGCAACAACAGCAACCACAAACACAACATGATGAAACTCCAAATCTTCATAATATTGGTACTAAATTTATGGGTAAATTCTCTTATTTTATTTTTATGTTTTCTGTACTTTTACATTTGTAAGTAAACTTTTTTTTTTTTTTATTGGTTTCTTTATTTTTAAAAATTATTTATTAAAACTTAATTATATAAATAATAGTTGTTCAGTTTTAATTGGATATGGGTTAGCAGGTACAGAATCATATTCATTATTATTTAAAATTGATGAATCAAAGCAACATTATTTAATTTTACCAGTAATTGTTATATTGACAGGTGTAATTATATTTGGATCAAAAACTTTACAACATGTAATTACATTTTGCACATTTGGTAAAGGTACATTATTGGTGGTGATTGTATTTATAACTGGTATTGTATCGAATCATGTTGATAATGATATTAGCAATGATTTCTCTTACATTGGAAAATCATTGTTAATTTCAACCATTGCATTGGGTGGCGCAAGTAGCACACTACCAGTTGTATTTCCAAAGATTGCTTTTAATCGTAGAGAAATTTTAAAATGTTATTGTGTTGCAGGTGCTGCATTATTTACTGTTTATATATTAAATATTATTTGGTGTTATTTCTTGTTGAACATTGTACCACAATTACCAAATCCTGAAAATCCATCGATGCCATCACTTGAAAATGCCGCTAAAAATGGTGAAATTGCAACAGTACCATTAATGAAAGTTATTAGTTTATACTATCCACAATTCCTTTGGGTTGCAAATATCGTAAACCTATTTTGTTCTCTCTCCATCACCATCAGTTTTATTTCAGTTGGTTGTGGATTTAAACATACTCTAGATGGATTTTCTAGTACTTGGAGATCAAAAAGTTTATCAAATTCTTATCATGACGAAAATGATGAAGATTACGATGACGAAGATGACGACGACGACAATCACCACCACCATCAAAGTCATCATAATCAAAATAATCAAGAAGAATTGGAGGATTTTACAAATGAATTTTATCATTCAACTTCATCAACCCCTTCATCTCCTCATATCACTAGTAGTAATATAAACTATAGATCAAAAATTTCAACTAAATTTAAAGGATACAAACAAAACATACTAAAAACATCAATTAATCAATCTAGAAAAGTCAAATTTTGGTTCTATGATAAAATTAGATTGATAAATTCTTTTATCGATTCAAAAGAAGGTCAGTCAATTTGGGAAACCTCTTCAATCGTTCGTATACCGATTAGAGAATATTTATTTTATTCTTTATTCTTTGGTTTCATTCTGTTGGTTGCACTTTTAAATCCAAGAGGTTTCTTATTTATTATGGAAACTGGTACAAGTTTTGGTTTAAACATGATTGCTGGTTGGGCAATGTATGTAATGATTACAAATTCAAGAAACAACTATGGTCACTATCAAATTCCAGCTGAACTACCAGAGAAAGTTTATATGTTACGTTATCCTGTGTTTTTTTATTTCACATTTGCTGTATTATATGATATTTATGTTGTTATATTTAATAAATAATAAAAAAAATATAAATAAATACAATTAAATAATAAAAAAATATCAATATTTAATAATACAGTTTTAATTTTTTCTTATTTTTTTTTTTTCGAAGGTAATTAATACCTTTTTTTTAAAAATGTTTCTATTTATTATTGAAAACTTAATTTTTTTTTTTTATAATCCCGTCCATTTGGATCATATATTATATATTATATTAAAAGTTGGTGCAAGAGCTATAATTAAAAATATTTTTATTTTTTAATATGTTCAGTGCAATTGACTGAGAAAGGTAATGGCCTTGGAATTGTAATGTTGATAAGAGTTATTTTATGTTTCCTTTAATCCTCCAACTAGCAATTATTTTTTGAATTATATTTTTTTTTGGTTTAATCCAAATAAATTTAGAATTTTATTTATTTATTTTTAGGTATTTTTAAGATTGTTAGTGTTTTAAGAGAAAGTTTTGCATGGATTTAGAATGTAGTTGTATATGAATTGGATTTAGAAGAAGTTTCTAAATGAGTTTGGTAGGTGGGAGAGGTTGGTGATAAAGGTTTTGGAAATTTCATATTTGACTTGATGAACTTGTTTTTTGGTTGTTATTATTTGGTTTAGAACATTGTTGTTATGGAGATTTTTTATTTTTTTTATGTATTCGAGAGTGATGATGTTGTTCCATTTTTTAGATATTGTTGGATAGCATAGTTTATGGTTGGTGTTGATAATATTGTTGTTATTGAATAGTTGAGATGCTATCCAAATCCAGGTATGGTGCATGATTAGTGCTATCATATTTCTGTATGCATCTGATCTGTCCAAATCGAAGTCTAGGTCTCTATAGGACCATTTGTATTTTTTTTTTTTTTTTTAATATTAATGAGAGATTAGAATTTCTAACTCTTTTGTTTTTGTCTTTTTGTTTTTTTGTTATGTTTTTTGTTGTGTTTTTTTATTGAGAATCGAGTATTCTCCTGATGTTTGTTGAAGAGTTTTTTATCACCACGTTAATTCGTGGTATGACCGAGACTCTAACCAAGGCCAAGCCTTACCACACAGCCTGGAACCACTACGTTACACCCTTATTTGAAAAAAATCATATTTGTTAAAATGTGATTCGAACCTACGACCATTTTGGAGGTACTGGTTAAAATTTAGCTTCTCTAGGTTTCGATCCTAGGACCTCGAGGTTATGGGCCTCGCACTCTACCCCTGAGTTAAGAAGCTATAAATGTTGAAAATTCGGAGAAAATAACTCTTTTTAAAAATAAAAAAATTAAAACAAACACACCACTAAACCAAGTTTATTAAAAAAAAAAAAAATTAAAACAAGGAAATCCAACTTAAAAAAAATTTAAAACAAGGAAATCCAACTTAAAAAAAAATTTTTTTTAAAACAAAGAAATACACCTTTTAAGAATAATAAATATCATTGAATATTATGAAGAAACAAAATTTAGTATAAAGATATCTCAAAACATTTTCACCATACAAATCAAATAAGGACAACAGAAACAGTAAGAGAACCCAATATTAAATAAAATAAACCTCCTCTGAAATTTTGAAAAAAAAAGAGACAGATGAAGAATTACAATTCATTCTAAACTAAAAAAATCATCAATAATAAAATTAAAAAGAAAACTAAAATATTCATAAGAAATTAATTTTTTTGAAAACAAAAACAATCATTCATTTGTTTATTTTGTTTTTTCCAATTTTTTGAATTGGATGATTATTTCTTTTCTTGAAAACAATTTAAAAATATTAATTGCTAAATTAACAACATCTACGACGACGACGACCAATGTCAATATCAATATTAATAATATTGGTGTTTCTACCACCACCACCACAACAACAACCATCGAAACCACCACAGCTTCCAAAACCTCCATCAAAATGTGCAATTGAATTGTCATTACCAAATGATCCACTATAACTTGAATTATCAATTAAACTACTCTTTGAACCAGTTGGGTTTGAAATTAATGATATTGAATCTATTAAAAATTTAAATTAATAAACTATATGTTTTTCTTAAATAATATATAATATTTACTAAAAATTGACATTATGTTTAAATTAAAGAACTTTTTATTTATTTATATTTTTATTATTTAAAAAAAATTTAAAATTTTTTCAAATATATAGTTTATAAAATTTGTTGATGTAAATATTCAAAATTGGAAATAATAAAATATTGACCTTTTAAATACAAATTAATAGATTCTATCAATCCATTTTATTTTCAATTAAAAAAAAAAATTAAAAAAAATTTAAAAAAAAACTATATATAAACTAAAATTAAATTAAATTATTAAAAAAAGAAAAAAACAAATAAAAATGGCAATATTTAGTAAAATTGTTAATAAAATTTGTTAAAAAAAAATTTGCAAAGGTTTTTATTCATTTTGTTTTAAATATCAATCATCATCGTTTTCCATTGGACCCCCTGGAAGATTATCAGCATCATAGTCACATTTTAAACCCTCTGGAAGATCGCATAATCTGACTGGCTTTCCATTTAAAATACCAACTTTAAAACAAACCAACACCCTTTTATGGTAATTATCTATGGGATTCAATGGAATTTCCTTTCTTTTTAAAAAGGTTCGGTAACAATCCAAACTACAATCCAAATTATTTTCTCCATATTCAAAAATTCTTGCATCTTCATAATAACTTTGAAAAAAGAAAACAATAATAAAAAAAAAAAAAAAAAACTAAATTGCTAAAAAGATTTTTTTAAATATTTTTTTTGTTTTTTATTTTTTTTATTTTATTTTTTTTATTTTGAATATTAATCAAAATAACCTTTTACAATCCATTGTTCATCAAATACAACTTGTTGATCAGTAAGGAATTGCCAAAGGATATGAGTATTGTTTACTACATTTAATTGACCATAACCCAATTCACCATAACGTGAAGCAGACCAAGATGGAGCTGGTAAGATCCAATTATGATCAAGACCCTCTTGATTACCAGGAGTACCAATTGTGAAATGAACAGTACCACCTGGATATTCATAGGTACCAATTGGAGATTGTTGATAGACTGGGACAGTTCTTTCATAGGCATGAGTATGACCAGCCAAATAGATATCAACATTATAATTTTGGAATAATTCACCGATTGTAGATTCGATGAGAGCACGAAGTGTTTGTTTTCTACACCAATCCATTTGAGTGGAACAATAATAAGGACGATGAGCATAAGCAATGACCCAACCTGATGGGTTCTTTTTTCTATAGGTTTCCAAATCATTTTTAATCCATTGATATTGTTGGGTGAATGGTGCTAAATCCGACTCGGTTGAATAGGATAAGAAATGAACACCATTGTAATCATAGGAATACCATGGCATATTTGAAGAACCTGGCATATTAAAAGTATTTTGATATGCAGTGAATGAATAGAAAACATCATGATTACCTGGTGTCGTCATATATGGTACCTTTGATGTAATTGACTCTAATGATTGAAGAAAGTCTGTCCAAATGGTTTGATTACCTTGTTCAACTTTATCATAGTCTGCATAGGCGATATCACCAATATGAAGAATTAATGAATATTTCGATAGATTATCTTCCAATACTTTAACTGTATTATTATAACCACCACCATATCCCATATCTGCATAAACTGCAACTGTAAATGGTGTAACTGTAAATTCATTATTATTATTATTCGATGCTGTTGTTGTTGTGGTGGTTGTGGTTGCTGATTTCAAATTTTTACTACCAGTTGAAGTGGTGGTGGTTGGAAAATTTGAAGTTGTAAAATGATTAATTTGAGATAAGATATCACTTGATGAACCACCACATTGATAGTAATAGGTTGTTTTTGGTGATAAACCTGTCAAAACTACTGAATTGCTAAAACCTTTCCAAGTTGAAAATGGAGTTGATTTACCATTGACTGTAATTACACCATTGTTTGTAGTAGTACTATAATGAACTAAATCGGATTTCGATACTGAAAATTGAACGATTGCATCTCCAACTTTACCATTGGTAAACCAACTAATCATCATTTCACTTGGATTATTTGTTAGTGAAATCTTTATGGTTTGTGGAATTTGATTAATGTCTCCACCCTCTGATGATGATCCACCACTCACTGTTGGTATTTCGATTTTATTACTTTCATCATTTTTATTGTTGTTTACCTTTGATAATGATGATACTGAATTTATCTTATGTGTTTGTTTGTTCTCGGCTAAACAAACTGAAATTAAAACTAAAAATACAAATAATAATGTACAACTAATTTTATTCATCATTGACATCTATTATTATAATAATAATAAAATAAATAAAAAAATAAAAAAATAAAAAATAAAAAAATAAATAAAAAAAAATAAAAAATAAAAAAGTTAAATTATATTAATTATTATATATTGGGTTTTTTTTGAAAGCAACAAATAGTGTAAAAAAATATAAAAAAAAAAAAAAAAAGAATAGAAATATCAAAGGTGGTGGTGTGAGTGGGGTGTGAAATTATTTTTGTAAAAATAATAATAACAAAATTAAACAATTTGTAAAATAGTAAACTACTATTGAAAAATTATTATTTTTTTTTTTAAAAAAAAATAAATTTATTATGTTTTAAAAATAAAAAATAAAAAGAAAAATATGAACATCAAAATAAAAATAATATAAATATAAAGAAATGTATTTGTATATGTATTTATTAATTTAAAAGTAATAATACGACTTAAATATTTTTTTTTTTTTTTTATTGTGTGGATATTTTTGACATATTTTTCTTTTTTTTATTTTATTTTTTATTATTTTTGTTTAAATTGTTTATTATTTTTTTTTATAATAATTAAAAAAAATAATAAACAAATAATAAATTAAATAATGATAATAATTAAACTAATAATTAAAAAAAACATACTATTTGTCCCCAAAAAATAATTGGTTTTGAATAATTAAATTTTTTTTACTTTTGTAGATAAATGTTATTTGATATAAATGAAATTAACAGTAAAAAACTTTAAGACTTTCATCAATAGGAAATAACAATAATAAAAAATGAATAATTTAAGTTTTTGATTTATTAAATTTTATAAAAATCAAGTTTTTAATTATTTATAAAAAATAAAAATAAAAAAATTAAAAAATTAAAAAATAAAAATAAAAAGAGGTCTCAAAAGAATCATAGATAATTGGTTATTTGAGAATCATTGATTAAAATTAAAACACTATGCCAATGTTAATTATTTTAAACGTTTTTTTTTTTTTTTTTTTTTTTTTTTTTTTGTTTACCCACACAAACAATAAAAAAATATCGCATCTGTGATAATTAGATGTGAGAGAGAGAGAGAGAAAAAAAATGAAAAATAAAAAATTATAATAATAATAAAAATGAGTCTTGTATTCATTTTTTT
>JH722944.1:10882-22198 GCA_000277465.1 Dictyostelium intermedium | reverse complement strand
TTTATTTTAATTTTTCTTTTTTTTTTTTTTTTGTTTAATTGTTTCAAAATTAAAGAACAAAATCATTTACAATACAAAATTGTTGCAATTTCTCTTTTTCTGTTTGAGGCAAAGTAAATAATGGCCTAGTCATTCGTGTTTTATATTATTATAAATATTATTTTTATTATTATTATTATTTTATTTTTTTTTTTATGTGAATGAAACAATCTTTTATTAGTAATGAAACTAATACAATACAATACAATACACCACACTATATACAATATTACCAATAATATCTATATTTTAAAATAAAAAACCAATTAATATAAAATTTAAACACAAAAAAAAAAATAAAAAAAATAAAAAAATAAAAAACAAAATAAAATAAAAAAATAAAAATAATACATTTAAATAATTTAACACACAATTTTTTGTTTTTTGTTTGTTTGTTTTTTTTTTTTTTATTCATTTTTTATATCAACACAACAACAACAACAAAATTAATAACCTAACTTTTTTTTTATTTTTTTAATTCATAAACTTTAGACAAAATTTTTTTAAAATTTAAAATCAATATACAAAACAAAACGAAATTAATTATTAATAGTAAAATTTATCAAAAAAACAATGGATCCAATATCATCACAAATTCAAGAATGTACCTCAAAGGAGTTGATTGAGATGGAATCAGATTATGCAGCACACACCTACCATCCAATTCCAGTTGTGTTTAAAAAGGCATCAGGTGTTCATGTTTGGGATGTTGAGGAAAAACAATATTTCGACTTTTTGAGTGCATACTCTGCCGTTAATCAAGGACACAGCCATCCAAAGATTGTGTCAGCATTGATCACACAAGCACAAAAATGTGCATTGAGTTCACGTGCCTTTTACAATGAGGTATTCCCACAATACGCCAAATATGTCACCGAGTATTTCGGCTACGAGATGGTGTTACCAATGAACACTGGTGCCGAAGCCGTCGAAACCAGTATTAAATTGGCTCGTAGATGGGGCTACGTTAAGAAAGGAATTGCCGAGGATCAAGCAATCGTCATTAGTTGTAAAGGTTGTTTCCATGGTCGTACCATTGGTGTCATCTCCATGTCTGACGATCCTTCATCCTTCAATAAATACGGCCCACTCATGAATGGTATCATCAAGATCGATTACAACTCCACCCAACAATTGGAAGAAGTGCTCTCTCAACATGCTGATCGTGTCTGTGGTTTCATTGTTGAACCAATTCAAGGTGAGGCCGGTGTTGTTGTACCAGATGAAGGTTACTTGAAGAAATGTTATGAACTCTGTAAGAAATACAATGTACTCATGGTTGCCGATGAAATTCAAACCGGTCTTTGTCGTACCGGTAAAATGTTATGCAGTGATTGGGATGGCGTTAAACCAGATCTTGTCTTACTCGGTAAGGCAATCAGTGGTGGTTTACTCCCAATCTCTGCTGTCCTCGGTAGCAAAGACATTATGTTAACCATTAAACCAGGTGAACATGGTAGCACCTATGGTGGTTCTCCATTGGCCAGCGCTGTCGCTATGGCTGCTCTCGACGTACTTAGAGATGAAAATCTCGCAGAAAACTCTCAAAAATTGGGTGAACACTTTAGAGCTGAAATCTCAAAAATTAATCATCCAGCCATTCAAATCGTTCGTGGTAGAGGTCTCTTAAATGCCATCGTCATCGATCCAAATTTCACTGTCTCTGCCTGGGATATTTGTATTAAATTCGCCGAAAATGGTCTCTTGGCTAAGCCAACTCATGATAATATCATTCGTTTAGCTCCACCACTCACTATAACCCTCGAACAAATCGACCAATGTGTTTCAATCATTAAAAAAGTTTTTGATTCTTTTAAAAACTAAAAATCATCTTTTTTAATAAATAACTTTATTTTATTTTATTTTTCTGATATATTTAAAAATTAATCCAGAAAAAAAAAAACAAAAAAAAACAAAAAACAGACAATTATTTTAATTTTTATTTTTTTTATCTTTTTGTAGTTTATATTTATTTGCAAAAAAAAAAAAAAAAAAAAAAGATATAAAAGTTTTTTTTTAATTTTTATCTTATTTTTATGTAAAGATATAAATATCACAATAAAAAAAACGTTGAGATTTAAAAAATAATTTGATAATCGGTGATTGTCTTTATATATGTGTGATTTTTTTTTTTTTTTTTTTTTTTTTTTTTTTTTTTTGCAATTTATTGAAACATATCCCAAAAAAGGTCATTGGTCCATTATCTCAAAGCCTGGTTAGTTACTTTTTTTTTATATTTTCTTTATGAATAAAAATTAGGCTCAGTATAGTTTTAGTTGATTTTTATGATTTATTTAAAAACAAATTTAACATGAAAGATATTCATATTAAATTACAAAGATCCTGCAGCTTTTTTTTCTTTATTAATATATTTTTTTTTTCTATTTTATTGAAAAATATTATTATTTGAACCCAAGAATAGACCTTTTTTAAGGTTTTTTTTATTGATTTTCATCATTTTTGTAGTTTCAATATATATAATCTTGCTTTAATCTCAATTTTTCCTTAAAAGATATCTTTTGCAATTACAAATTTTTTTTTTTTTGTTTTTTAATTTTCACTTTTATTTTTAATTTTTTTAATTTTTTTTTTCTTTTTTTTTTTTTTTTGTTTTAATTTACAGCAACAACAACAACAACAACAACAACAACAACAACAACAACAACAACAACAACAACAACAACAACAACAACAACAACAACAACAACAATAATAATAATAAAGAATGTAATATTCAATCATATGACCAAGAATCAAATATACACCAACCTCTTTTATTAAAATTAAAATTTCGGGATAATGAAGAATTCAATTATACAATTAAAGTTACAACCGGAGAAACCGTTCAAACTACAAAGAAACTAATATCTGATAAACTTTCAATCAAACAATCTTTCATTTCCTTTTATTTAGAAGGTAAACCAATGATTGATCCTCTATCTTATAATGATTTTCATCAAATTAAAAATCTAAAGTTAGATTCAATCGATATTGATATTGTGGTAAATATTCTATTTGTTATAAAATCACATACATACATACATACATGAATACAAGAGGTATTAACTCTTTATTTATTATTTCTAACAAAATAAATAAATAAAAAAAATAAAGATAATTGGCGATTTTAATAGAGAAGATGTTTTAAAGTACATTCGTGGAGAAAAGGAGGATATAGACTCCATTACCACATCTATGTCAAATACTTCTATTTCCTCTTCTACTTCTGATACTACATTGTCAACACTATCAACTTCAAATAATATTAACAATATTAATAGTACTGCATAGTAATAATAATAATAATAATAATAATAATAATAATAATAATAATAATAATAATAATAATAATAATAATAATAATAATAATAATAATAATAATAATAATAATAATAATAATAAAAATGAAGAAACCTTTGTTACAAATAGTTGTTCAGCACCATCATCTGTTAATTCAATGTCACCAATTTTGAATAGTTCCTCCTCCTTGTCATCTGATATAAGCGTCACTGGAGGAAGAGTTAATGGTAGTGGTAGATCAATTCAATCATTAAGAAGACACAGTGTTAATGTTCATGTTGAGCAAGATGAACCTTCACCATCTTCGCTACCACAAACTATAAATAGTAGTCCATCATCACCATATAGTACTCGTAAAATTGTAATGAATGGTGGTTCTCCCAATACTACTAGCATCAGCAGTGGTGCTAATAGCAATAATTTTTCACCAAGTAAAAATCAACAACAACAACAACAAAAACAACAACCATTTTCATTGACTCCATCGATCGGTGAAGAGACAACCTTTGAATCTAATAATAATAATAATAAAAATAATAATAATAATAATAATAATAATAATAATAATAATAATAATAATAATAATAATAATAATAATAATAATAATAATAATAATAATAATAATAATAATAATAATAATAATATTAATAATGATATGGCATCAATTTCGCCTTTATCATCTTTAACACCTTTATCATCGTCTCCAAATGTATCATCTTCATCCTCTTTTTCACCAAAACAGCCACTATCTCCAAAAGGTAACAATAATAATGTAAATAGTAATCATATAAGCAACAGCAATAGTAATAGTAGTGGTAGTTTGTCAATAAGCCATCATAAAAAAACACATCTAAGAATAAACTCAATAACGGCTGATCTAAGTATGACAAGAGAAAGAGACTCTAGTTTTTCAAACAACCCCAATGTAAACAACAACAACAACAACAACAACAACAACAACAACAACAACAACAACAACAACAACAACAACAACAACAATAATCCTTCAAATGTAAATAGCAGTAACAATACAAATAATTTATCATCCCAAACAACATTTAGTAGATTAGATATTTATGATACTTCAAATAATATTAATAATAACAACAATAATAATAGCAATAATAATTGCAACCCCAACATTAATAATGGTGTTATAAATTAAATAAAATCAAAAAAAAAAAAACCTTTTATAAAAATAATTATTTCTTCTACTTTTTTTATTATATATATATATATTTTTTTTTAAATAAAAAATAAAATATTTAAAGGGGAATATTTTATAAAGATTTCTTGCAAATCTAAAATTAATTTATTTATTTTAATTTTATTTTTTTTATTTTTTTAATTATTTTATTTTTTTTTTAAAATTAATTTTTTTAATTTTTTTTTATAAAATTGCACCATCCTTTCCTTTTTTGTCCCAATGTTTCTTTTAATTTAATTATAAAATTTACAAAAAAAAAAACAAAATTTTTTTTAACGTAATTTATTTTATTTTTTGATATTTATTAATAAATACATATATCACACAATTTTTTTTTAGTTTTTTTTGTTTTGTTTTGTTTTATTTTTTTTATAAAGAAATATAAAAAAAGATATTAAAAAATTTTTTTTTAAAAAAAATGGAGCACATAGATAAAATTAATGATAATATTAAACACAATGATAATAAAAACAGCGATTTTGGTGGTGATGATAAAAAAGTAAAAGAAGGAACAAACACACCACACACAATTACTCCTATTACAACCAAACCCACTTCTTCTCCAACTGAAACAACAACAGAAACAGTAACAGCAAAACCTCACATAACAATGACAGAGGCAGCAGTGGCAACTACAACAGCATTGACAGCAAAGACGACGACGACAACAACAACTACAACCACTGAAAAATTAAATAATCGTCATAGTAATCATCATAGTGGTAATTTTATTATAGCACAATATCATATAATTGAAAGGTATTTAAAGAATTTTGTACACGATGGTGTTGAAAGATGGAATTTAAAAATCCAACAAATTAGAGATATTATAAAAGAATTATATAGGAATCCAATTGATTTAGATTTTGGTGATCTTAATATTGGTATGGATGAAGAATCATTATTTTCAAATTCATCCTCTGACAAATTGTTAAATACTTATTCAGTGGAGGAATTAGATTCATACTTTGATAAATTTGGTATAAAAGAACAATTGGCATCAAGAGGTTATACTCATCCAAAAATAATCGTTGATTTTACTGATCCATTCGTACATAGACTCGAAGTCACTGATTCATTTCAATCTCTATCCCCAAATTTATCACCATCATCATCGTCATCATCGTCACCATCATCGTCATCGTCATCTTCATCAACAACAACAGCAACAACAACAACAACAACAACAACAAATATAACAGATCATATTTTAATTGATATATTTGTAAGAAGAAAAGAATTTTATATTTATGAATTATTAGAGGAAAAGAAAAAACATGATAGCTCTAGTGATAGAAATATTGGACCACCATCAAATGTTGATCAGAGATATGTTCCAAACTTTAAGACTATGAATGGTACCAAGTTATTTGAATGGGTAGATATTCATTCAACTGAATCTGTATTAAAACAAATCGATTACCCAATCAAATCAACCGTTATAGAATGGTTATGTTTACAAGATCCAAGTAAACCATTCTCTGAAACAAGACCACCCTTACCTGGTCAACAACATTCAGGTTTAGGTGTTACAAAACAAATTAATAATTTATTGGTACATTTGGCAACAATTCAAAATAGAGATTGTTTATTAAATAAACCATTTAGATTTTATAATGCTTTCTTTTATCAAACAAGAGTAAGCCATCAACCTTTATATACATTAAATATATTATTATATACATACCATACATAGATACTATTTTTTCTAACTTTATTTTTTTTATTTTTTTTTTTTAATTTTTTTTTTTTTTAAAAAAAAAAAGGTAATACTTTTATATTGATCCAGGAGTTCAAGCAATATTTTTAAGTTTATTAAATGATATCGAAGAATCAATTAGTAAATTTGGACTAGCACCAATTTCATGGGCATTTGAATTTGGTTGTGTTAAAGAGAAAGCAACTGGTAATACTGTGAAATGGGAATTCCATAAACAATTGAGACCAATCTCTACAAGAATGAAAAATTATTTCAAAAGTAAACTTTATACTCAATCCGTTCAAGATAATATGAGACCCATGGGTACTTTTTATATCGATTGGTCAGGTCATCCATCATTATCTCATTTTGTATAAATAAATATTTAAAAATATATATACTATATAGATATATACAGTGATCACTTGATAACAAATGAATTCAAAACATAAATTACTTTTTATTTTTACATAAACAAAATGATAATAGTCAAAAACTGACAAAAAAAATAAAAAAAATAAAATTATTTTAATTTTTTTTATTTTTATTTTTATTTTTTTTTTCAGATTGGAAGATATTTTTAAAATTTTTTTTCTTATAAAAACCCTTGTTGTGAGAATTTTTTTTAAAAATCATTTTATTTATTTTTTTTATTATTTTTTTTTAAAATAATTTTTTTTTATTTTTAATTAAAATTTTTTTTTTTCATTTTTTTTCATTTAGATCCATAAAACTAATATAAAAAAAGATAAAAATAGTATATATAAATTTATATATTGTGCAAATAACATAACGACATCAACAACAATGGAAATAAAAGATGTAGATAGAGGAGAATATTTATTTTTTAAAGTTTTTAGAAATAAAGTTATAAGAACTTTTATATTTAAATTTATAGAAGGTACAGGATTAAAATATTCAAAAATTCAATCATCACTATGGATGATGAATAATAAACATTATGAGTTATTTAAGGATAAATTAAGAACTCATAGTGAGATAGATTATTTATTGGAGTCCTATGGTAAAGTGATTGAAATGATTGATGATATCGATATATTCAAATTGTTTATAGAGGATGTTGTGAGAAAAATAACAACAACAACACCCACTTTTAAGGAACCAAAGTATGTGCCATTCATTGACTATTTGGCAACCTATGGTAAATTGGATTTCATAAAGTATCTAGAACAAAACTATAAAGATAATGCCAAAGTTACCTATACAGAGAAACCAATCGATTGTGCTTGTTTATCAGGCTCAATCGAGTGTTTAAAATATTTAGAAGAGAATTATAAAAATTGTACAACCAAAGCATTGGATAATGCCTCAATGAGAGGACATTTGGAGATCGTTAAATATCTACTAGATAATAGAAGTGAGGGTGGCGAACATGCCCTATCGTTAGCAATTGAAAATGGTCATTTAGATATAGTCAAACTCTTAGTTGCCACCACCACCACCAACGGAACCAACTTGAGCACAACAGAACAAAGTTGGAATAAAGCGGCAGAGAATGGTCATTTGGAAATGTGTAAATATTTACATGAAAATAGAAAAGAGGGATTCACCGTGTTTGCAGTGGATAAAGCCGCTCAGAAAGGTCATTTATCAGTGGTGGAATTCCTTCTCGAGAATAGGGATGAAGGTTGTACCCCCACTGCACTAAGTTTGGCTGCAAAATATAATCATGAAGATGTTTGTAAATATCTAATCAAAAAAAAGTACCAGGTAATAGTAATAGTATTTGTAATGCTGCTTTGGCAGGTAATATAGAGTTGGTTAATTTAATTCACTCAAATACAACCTATCGTGTCTCTGCAAATACATTTAGTTATGTTTGTTTAAATGGTGATTTTGAAATGGTCAAATGTCTAACTCTATTGGATACTCCAATCACTTGTTCTGCATATGAAAAAGCTGCTCAAAATGGTCATTTTAAAATCGTTGAATTCCTTCATTTCAATCGTCCAAATTGTGCCTCTTCTCCTCAAGCTGCAAACTTGGCTGCTCAATTCAATCATTATGATACCCTTCGTTTCTTAATAAAATATCGTCCTGAATCAAATCCACATACTGCTTTAAAAGCTGCAACTGATTATAAAAATGAAAAAATTATAAAATTCTTAAATAATGTAATTGCTGATCCAAAATCATTACAATCTTTAGTTATTTAAATTTTAATAAAAAAAAGAAAAAAAAATTAATTTTTTTTTACCTCCTATTTTTTTTTTCTTTTTTTAATTTTTTTTCAAGAAACACAAATACATGAGCTTTCTTTTTAATTTTTTGAATAAATAACAAAATTTGTATATCATGTAAAAATTAATTTTTTAAAAAAACCATACAAAAAAAAAAAAAGAGAGTCCCCTAATTAATTTTTTTTATTTTTTGGAAAAAATAATAAAGGAATGATATAGATTATAATAAAGATTTATTTAATTTAGAAGAATTATTAAGAAAAACAAAAAATGATGATGATGATGATGATGACGACGATGATTGCAATAATGATTTTGATAGTGAAATAAATAATACAAAGATATGTGATGAAATAAAAAGATTACTTTCAAAAAAACAAGGATCAAAATTAATATATGTATTGGAGGAAATGGATTATAATGATGAGGATGAACCATTTAATTCATTAATTGGTGTTGATAAATTGGTGGGTGATAAATTAATTAAAGCCTCTAAGCAATTGAATCTTTCATTATACATGTCAACATTGGTAATTAAAGAGAACAGATTTGTTGAAGATCCAACTGGTATAGATTTTCAACAAGATTTAAAAGAATGGGATAATTATGATTTCGATTCATTCTTAATCAATTTCTTTGATTTAAATAATGACCTTTGGGAAGATATGATAATGAATACATTAGAATTTGACGAGGTTTTACCTGGTGGTTCTCTTAGTGAAATTGAAAATAATTTATATAAAAAAAGTTACCATTTCACTACCAATCTCAAATAACTCAACAATTATTTTATAAAGTTTCAACATTTGTCTTTTTTAAATCTTCTGAAAAATCAACTATCATTGAAAACTATTGTTCAAAAAATTCTATAAAAGAAAGAGAATTAAATAAATTAAAACAAAATTATTAAGAGTTGAATATATATAGATATACATATATTTATTGCTATTATTTTTTATTTTTTATTTTTTATTTTTTTATTGTATACATTTGATTTGTCCTTTTTTTTTCTTTTTTTTTAAATTTTTATTCAAAAACATTTTCCACTATTAACAAAAAAAAATTCTATATCAAATCTTGATTAGATTCATATTGATTTGGGTGAATAATATTCCATTCTCCTTCTCTATTTAAATGTTCAAAGTTTTTAAACATATTTTTCCCAGAGAGAGCACATGAAGTATTTACCTCTGATTTTGTTATTGATGAGGTAGTAGCAGTTGTTGTTGTTGAGGTTGTTGTTTTTGGAATTAAATTTGGTGAAAGTGGTGGAGATATTGAAGATCGACCAATTTCACATACTGTTCTTTCTTGAGGTGGTGAATCGCATTGCATTGGAGATGAATTTGGTGTTGGAGAATCTCCTCTATACTTATTTGAACCTATATATAATTTTGGGGAATTACTTAATGGAAGATTTGGTGCTGATTGTGTCATATTAATTCCTTTATACCAATTAAAACTAGGAGAATTTGGAATTGGAGATGCAGAGAATTCACCACCAACGGTATTAGCTATATTGGTGTTTGATGTTGATGTTTTAATTAATACTGGAACGGATTGTGATGAAGAATTCAATTGCTCTGGAGAAATTGGTCTTCTATTTTTAAGATATTGTTGTTTTTGTTTCTTCTTTGCTTCTAAAGGATCTTCATTCTCTACCAAAATGAATTTGTCCATTATTTTATCTCCAAAATAAATTTTGAATTTTTCTTTTACATATTTTTCAAATAATTCAGGTATTACATTTTCACCAGAAATCGTCGAACCACCAACCATACCACTTGAAGAGTTATTATAACCATTGCTATTATTATTATTATTATTATTATTATTATTACTATTGTTATTGATTTCTAAACTAAACATATTTAAACCAGAGAACCACATTTTATATTGTTTGGAAAAATCACCATGATTACTCTTTTTATATTGATTAAATAAATCTTCACTAATTATTTGACCGATTGTTTTTAGATTCCTTCCTGGTGCTCTTGGGCTAATTATTCTACCAATTAGAGAGTTTGTGAATGATGATATTTTTTCATATATAAATTGATTGTTTTCAAATGGTTCACCTAAATTACTAAAATAAAAATATGATGTATCTTTTAAAATGGGATTAATAATTTGTTTTTCATAAAATCAATGAAATTTATTTTTAATTATGGCACTACCATACTTTTACTTTCTTTGAATTGATCCTCCACTTCTTTTGAATATTTTTTAAAGATTGGGATGTATTGGTCAATTGGTGAGTCATCATTTAATCTGCAACAATCCAATATAAATAATTTTTTAAATGAAACATTTAAATCAAATAATTTTGAACATCCAATCTCAATCTCTTTTTCTCTATTTACAATCATTTCTCTAATCTCATTTAAACTTAAATATATTTTTTTTGATTTGCTTTTTAAATTATTTTCTAATTCAAATTCTATTCCATTTTCTATTTTTTTTTTTTATATAATTTTTTAAAATATAAAAAATATTAATAACTATTATAATATAATAGAAATAAAAAAAAAAAAAAGATAATTAAAATTAAAAAAAAATAATTAATTACTTTTATAAGAGGAAAAACCACTATAATAAAAAATAAAATCAATATTGGTGTCTGTGAATTTTAACAAATTTAAATATTCTTGAAATTTCTTTTTTAAATTTTGTTCATTCAATACCAAAGTGCATAGAAAGCCACACTTACTCTCAAGGACCTCTGAAATTCTTTTAGCATCATTATCAAAATGGAATGATCCACCATAACTATTACCCACAATAAATGCTTTTTTTATTTTAAAATTTTTATAATTTTCCTATCATTTTTATAATTAAAACAATGATTAATAAAAAAAACAAATAAAAAA
>JH722938.1:21541-31791 GCA_000277465.1 Dictyostelium intermedium | reverse complement strand
TTTCAACTTTTTTTTGTTTATATTTTTTAAATTCGAGAAAGAAAAAAAAAAATTGGATTGAGAGTCCAAACATTTGATAAAAAAAAATAATAAAAAATAAAAATAATAAATAAATAAAAAATAATTACAAATTGAATTCCGGAAATTTGCAATTAATTGTTACTTTACAATTCTGGAAATTTTTTTTTTAAAATGATTCCCATAAACAAATGGAATTGTTTGACTTTTGTGTCCTCATTTAATGTGGAATTGAATGATTTTTTTAATTTTACACGACAAAAGAAAAAAAAAAAATACTTAAAAAAAAACAAATTTAAATTTAAAATAAAAAAAATAAAAAAAAAACAAGGTTCTGGAACGGGTTTTAGAAGTTTTTTTAAAATATTAAAATTTTTTAATATTTTATTTTTTTATTTTTTTATTTTTTATTTTTTATTTTTATATATATACATAACAATTATTTGTTTATACATTAAAACTCAATAATTTTTTTTTATTCTATTTTTCTATATTTTTATTTTCATTTCTTTTTTTTTATTTTATTTTATTTTAGAATTAAAATAATTTTAAATATTTTCCCATTTTCCCAAGAACCTCATTTTTTAAAAATTTAAATACAAAAAAAAAAAAAAAATAGCATAAAAAAATAAAATAAAAATAATTAAATAATAATAATTAAATAAACAAAAAATAATAATAATATAAATTTATTATTATTATTTTTTATATAATTATATTTTAAATATCGAAATAAATCAATCAAAAATTCAATCTATAAATATTTGTAACAATGTAGGCGGCAGCAGTAGTATGGATTTTAATATACACAATAATAATAATAACAGTCAATTATCACAACAACAACAACAACAACAACAACAACAACAACAACAACAACAACAACAAAAAGAATATCAACATACTTTAAATATAAAAAATATATTAAATAATTGTTTAATACAAAAGATAATAGTTAGATTTTGTTGGCAAGATAAATATAGTTGTAGAAGATGGAAAATATCATTATCATTAGTTTCATGGAGATTCCATTATTTCATATCAATGCATTGTAGTGAAAATTTGGACTTAACAAGATCAGAAGAAACAATGACCCTAGAGAAAGATATAAATATATTTTATCATTATAAACTAAATAAATTCACATTATTTAGATTTTCACCAAAGAGAATTCAAATTTCAACAAATGATTTTAAAAGATTATTTAGAATACCTTTATTATCATCATCATCATCACAATTTCAACAAACATCTACTGCTGTTGCCAATAATACCAACAACAATGTTGTTGTTGTTGGCTCATCTCTTAATATATTATCAGCAATTAAATGTTTATTTTCAACCTTGGAATCCATTGAATTAGAATATAATGGATATAGTATGGAAGAAAATGATTTGGCATTATTATTTTCAAGTGCTGATACCATTAAAAATGTTTCAGTACAATTTAATGGAAAATGTTGTTTCAAAGCATTATCTCAATTAAATAAATGTTTAAATAATCTAAAATTGGAATCATTCTCTTTATTATTTTTAGAAGAAGATGGTGGTAGATCCGATAAAATTCAAATTAGATTACCTGTTGTAATGTCAACAACTACAACACCACCACAATTATCTCAAAAATGTATATTATCTTCTTCTTCTTCTTCTTCTTTAGTAGCAATGACACAACCAACAACAACAACAACAACAACAACAACAACAACAACAACAACAACAACAACAACACCAATAACAACAATAATACCAGCGACACAACCAACAACACCAACAACAACAACTACTACATGTATAAGATCATATATTTCATCAAAAAATGTTTCAAATTTAAGATCACTTCATTTAGAATCGGTATCAGTTTTTATGTTACAAGAATTAGTTTGTTCATTACATCATAATAGATTAAACAATTTAAAGGATTTAGTGATTATATTTGATGATTCCAATTTATTTAGTAGTATTTCTAGTGAGGCGTTCTTTTCAGGATTAGCGAAATTACCAAGATTAAGATCACTTTATTTATCATTATCAATAGTTTTCTTTAATGTTGTAGATGATCAAGAGTTATTTAATATTGGATCATTTCAAAAGTATCTACAAGAGGAGAATACCTTGGAAACTCTATCGATTGATTTCATATCGGATGATATGTCTAGAGTTTTCAATAAGGAGTTTATAAGATTTCTATTTCAAGAAAAGATTAATCTAAAAAAGTTACGTATAAATACACCGGTTTTCTCAAGTTTTATCAGTGAAAACAATCGATTGACCTCCTTGACATTGGATTATCAGGCACATTTAAAATGTTGTCAATTATTGGAGATCGATAATTTAATTAATAACATCTCTAGTAAATCTAAAAATCTAAAGAAATTGGTATTGTTGAATGATAATAGATTGTTTGTAAATACTTTTATCTCTAGACTTTTAACTAATGATAGAAATGGTTCAATTGAGAATATTAAAGCATCGATTGGTAAACAAGAATTTTATCAAATTTTAAATTCACTCTCTACAAATACAACTTTAAAAACTTTAACACTTTTAACCTCAAATGATATCACTCAAGATCATATTCAATCTTTACTCTTAACGGTTCAAGATCATCCTTCACTTTATAAAATAGTAATTGAAACAAGTTGTACAACTTTATGTCCTTACTTTTTAAAAAATAATTTTTCAATTTATTATAACTATATAAAGTTAAAATATTATATATTTAAAAAATAATAAATTTTAAAAATTAAAATAAAATAAAATAAATAAAAATAAAAAAAAATAAAAATTTTTATTTTTTAAAAGAAATTAAATTCTTAAAATATAATTCTTTTATTATATGACAAAATAATTGTGTGTATTTATCAAACTCTAATGTGAGGGTTACATGACATAATCATTTAGGGAGACTGATTTTTTTTTTTTGTAGTTTTTTTTTTAAAAATTTTTTTAATTTTTTTTTTTATTTTGTGAATCTCAAAAATAAAAACAAGTCGTTTGTAATTTTCATACATTCATTTTTATTTTTTTATTTTTTATTTTTTTAGGGCTTGCATATTTTAAAAATAAAAATAAAAATAAAAATAAAAATAAAATGTTAAAATCAGTTAGATCATTTAATATTTTGGTTAAACCAAACTATTTAAGAAGTTTTTCAAATAAACCATTCAGTCATATTAATAATACTATTCCACTTTGCAATGAAAATAATAATAGTAATAATAATAAATCATTATTTATCAGTAAAAATAATAAATTTAATAATAAACCATTGTTTTCAATTGGTTCAATTTTACCAATAGTTTCAAATAATTTAAAATCTAATATTAGAACTTTCTCATCATCATCACCAAATACACCAAATACACCAAAACAAGAAGAAAAGGAAGTTAAAGATAAAAAAGAAAATAAAATCGACAATGATGATGATGATGGTGTTGATGAAAAAGAAATGTTAAAGAAATTAAGTACAGGTGAAAAAATTAAATATATGTTTAAAAAATATGGTAAATTAGCATTAATCGTTCATTTTGGTATTTATTTCGCAACAATGGGAGGTTTCTATATTTTATTCTCGTCAGGTGTTGATATCAATAATGCACTTGACATTTTACACATTCCACGTAATGCTGTTAACCCAAGTTTAGGTGCATTTGCTGTTGCATTTGCTTGTACAAAAATTTCAACAGTGGTTCGTACTCCAATCACTTTAATCACTGTACCATTATTAGCTCGTTATTTATCAAGAGGTAAAAAATTCTAGAAATAAAAAATAAAAAAAAAAAAAAAATTAAAAATAAAAGAAAAAAAAAACCCAGATATTCTGAAATAATCTTAATAAAAAAGTTAAATATTTATGATTTTTTTAAATAAATAAATAAAAAAGGACTTTAATATTATTTTATTGTTGTTGTTGTTGTTGTTGTTGTTTTAATTCTAAAATTTGACCCCAAACAGTATGTAAACTATTATACCATTTCATAAAATTAATGGTTAAGAAACGTGGTTGAGTAGAGGAAGGATCAGAAGGACCCATTGGATAAGTTCTTTTAATCCATTCATTGTAGGCTCCAATATGATCTTTACCTTGAATAATTACATTTTGTAAAAGTTGAAGTGTATTTTGGTTGGAAAGTAAAGCATTCGATTGATTCTTTAAGGTTGATAATCTTTGTAGAATTTGTGTCAATTTATTATATATCATTTCAACATTTGGATATTGTTGTCTAATCATATTGATTTGACCTAATTGCCCATTAAATAATAATTCGAATTGATTACCTGGATTAATCATTTCTTTTTGTAATTCATTAATTTCACTATAAATTGATAATAGCTCTCTAATTGTTAAATCAACAACTGGTTGTTGTTGTTGTTGTTGTTGTTGTTGTTGCTGGGGTAAAACAAATGGCGGAGGTGATGATATTGTTTGGACAGAAGATAATGGTGGTGGTTGTAAAATTTGAGAGTGTGTTGGTGAATTACTTAAACTACCACCATTACTTCTATTGATTGGTGGAGATAAACTAGATGGACTATTACTACTACCACCACTATTACTTAAGTTACCACTACCACCACCACCATTAATACTATAACTATTACCACTACCACTATATCTTTCAATTACTCTTGGTTGATTTTGTTGTTGTTGTTGTTGTAGTTGTTGTTCAGATAAAATTTTTGATTGTCTTTTTGGATTTGTAATGGATGTAGCTAATAATAAAGAATCTCTATTACTACTATCCTGTTGCTTAACTAATGGATTTAACATTGAATCTTTGAGATCCAATTCAGAGGTTTCTTTTCTCAATGAATTTAAATTTTGATCCAATTCTTTGGTGATCTCTTTTAGAATTAATAACCATTCATGTTGTTCAACTGCATTCTTTGAATAGAAATAAAGATGTTCATTACCAAGTATAGCGAAACCATGCTGATACTCTGGATCTTGAGTTGGTAATACAATAACATTATTCATATCCATAAAACTAATTGGTAAAAATCTAATATCTGAATTAAAGTTACTACTCATTATACTAGTAAAAGAGTTTATACTACTATTATTACCATCACCACTATTATTGTTATTTGATGATGATATTGAATTATGATCGGAAGTTGATAAAATACTATTTAATTTTTTACATAATAATAAACTATCATTGAATAGGAATAAATAACGTTCTTTTAATTTACCTCTTCTTTCAAATAGTAATGGACCATCTTTAATTAAACGACGATGTGGTTTAACGAGTTCAATGAATTTAGTTAAACAACTTTGAACCAATATAATTTTCTCTAAACCTTCTGCAGTTCTTTTACTTTCGTTTATATTCATTGCAAGCTCTTGAATGACAGATAGTGCTTTCTTTACAATTTCATAATCTTTATGATCAGTTGGTGTACATGATAGTAATTCAGAGAGTAGTAGTTTATATCTTGGTATTCTTTGTACTGGTTGAATTTGTAAATCAAAGAAATCCCTCTTACCCAATTGCACATTGTCCCTGTTATCTTTGAAAAAGAATTGATTAATTTTTGAATCCCTTTTCTTACATTCAATCAATGTTGATGATGCATTATTAAAATTATTAATATATTGTGTATATAATTTTAAAAATGGTGATAAGGATAAAAAGCATTCTGCAATTGATTTACCACCACCACCACCACCATCATCACCACCACCAATGCTATTACCACTAATGCCACCAACACCATTACCATTATTAAATTTTAAAGATGATTCTAAAGTATCTAATAATTCTTTATGTACACCATAGATTACAGAAGAGTTTGCAAAGATTGATTGAATTTCTAATGGTGATAGTAAATCTTTTTTTTGAGTTTGTAATGGTACCAAGAATAATTTAATCATTAATGATAGAGATTCAACGTATTTTCTTTCAGTTTCAACGATCTCTTGTAAACACAGTTGACGTCTTTGTAAGTCTGAACGTAACTTTTTATAACGTCTTTTAGCTAACCAACCTCTAACGACCGATTGAATCAATGTTATTTTATTATGCATATCAATTTCACGACGTTTTAATCTAATCTTTGATTCAATGGTTAAAATCGATGCATTCTTTGAACCAAATAGTTTTTGTTGAACTTGTTGAATTCTTTGTTCTTCATTCTCCAATATTTCATTCTTTAATTTTTCATCCATCATTTCATCGTTGTTTGTGAAATGTTTATCCAATATAGGTCTCATCTCTAATAAATAATCATGAAATATTTGATTCAATTGCTCTTGTTTCTTTAATAATAATGAATCAATAGATTTACTATACTCTTGTTTCTTATTCTCCCATTTCTTTACATCTTCTAATAATTCATTTGAAACTTTAAAATAAATTTTTTCATTTAACTCATTATCATTTATAATATTATTATTATTATTATTATTATTATTATTATTATTTGGTAAAAGTTTACAATTACTTTTACTTGGTAATGGTGGTGGTTGTTGTTGTTGCTGTTGTTGTTGCTGTTGTTGTTGTTGTTGTTGTTGTTGTTGTTGTTCTTGTTGTTGTTGTTGTTGTTGTTGTTGTTGTTGTTGTTGTTGTTGTTGTTGTTGTTGTTGTATATCATTTTGTTGTGATTGTATTGGTGTAGGATCATCAAATGATCTAAAATTTGTTGGTGCTGATATTACAAAATCTTTTCTTTTTATTGGTTTTGATTTTTTTCTCTTTCTCTTTTTCTTTTTCTTTTTCTTTTTCTTTTATTTTATCATTTTTTTTATCATTTTTTTTATCATTTTTTTTATCATTGTCTGATGGTTGT
Source organism: Dictyostelium intermedium (assembly GCA_000277465.1). Lineage (NCBI taxonomy): Eukaryota > Evosea > Eumycetozoa > Dictyosteliales > Dictyosteliaceae > Dictyostelium > Dictyostelium intermedium. Next base: position 24,978 of record JH722938.1, on the reverse strand, counting down.
ATCATTATGTATTGATTTACAATGTTAAAGAAAGATGTGGCGTTCTAATATTCCGTTTTTATTTCTATTATTATTATGTTTTATTTTTATTGTAATTTTTATTGTTATTATTTTTTATTTTTAACTTATTTCATTTGTTATTTTGTGTGGTTGTGGGGGTTCAATTAAAATCTTTTTCAATAGATTTATTTTTTTTTTTTTTTTTTTTTTTTCTAAAAAGTAATTTTTTTGAAAATTATTTTTAATTATTATAAATAAAAATAAAAAAAAAAATTGATAAAACAATAAAAAAGATCCTATATTTGATCAACTTTAATTTTTTTTTTTTTCTAAAAGAATTTTTTTTGAAAATTATTTTTAATTATTATAAATAAAAATAAAAAAAAAATTGATAAAACAATAAAAAAAGATCCTATATTTGATCAACTTTAATTAATTGAATATTCAAAAAAAAAGCTTATAATTATAACATTTTCACCTCCTCATCCATTTTTTAAAATAAATAAATAAATAAATAACAATAGATATATTTTTAGATCATACAAGTACTATTTAAATTTTTTTATTTTTTTATTTTTTTAATTTAATTTTTATTTTTTTACTCAGAATTGGATCGATTATAGCCTTTAAAAAAATTATTTTCTTAAATTCTTAGATTTAAATAATTACACCCCCAGGTTAACAAACGCTATAGTTATGTGGAAACATATTTATAAGTGAATGAAAACCTAATTTTTTAAACTTTTTTAAATATTTGGGTCGAGATTGTATTTTTTTTTAAAATTAATTTTTTTAATTTTAATTTTAATTTTTATTTTTTTTATTTTTTTTTATTTTTATTTTTTTTATTTTTTATTTTTTTTATTTTTTTTTTTGTGGTTTTTAAATAAATATTTTTTTTGTTATTATTTTTTTTTTTATTTTTTTTGCTATTTTCTACTTGTCATATTAAAATAAATAAATATTTTAAATAATTCTAGAAACAAATTAATAAAAAACAACAGCAATAATAATAATAATAATAAAAACAACAACAACAACAACAAAAACTATTACAACAATAATTTTAGATATTAATTTCTTTTTTTTTTTTGAAATTTAGTTTTTTTAAAAAAAAAGAAAAAAAAAGAAAAAAAAAAAAAACCTTTTGTAAATATAATAAAAAAAAACAAATACAATATGGCATTACTATCAAAATCATTTAAACAAGAGTACTCTCTTGGTATGTATTTTTTTTTTCTCTAAATTTTTTTTTCTTTTTACTCATTCCTTTTTTCTTTTATTTTTTTTTCTTCCTTTCAACAGAAAAAAGAAAATTAATATCATCAAAAATTAGAAATAGATATAAGGATAGATTACCAGTATGTATAACAGTTTTTATTCCTTTTCTTAAAATAACAGTATTGTTAATTTTTATTTTCTTTAATATAGATTATTGTTGAAAGAGCTGCAAATAGTGATGTACCAGACATTAATAAAAAGAAATTCCTTGCACCATCAAATATGGTTATAACTGTATGTACAGACAATTTATGATAATATATGTAGGAATAAACGAGAAGAATATACTAATCATTATTAAAACTCTATAAATAGAATTTTATTATGGAAATTAGAAAACACTTAGACGATTCCGATCATAATGAACAAAAAGCAATTTTTTTATTTGTAAATAAGAATAATTTACCACCATCAAGTCAACTTTTATCCTCAATATATGATGCTCATAAAGATGAAGATGGCTTTTTATATATTTGTTATAGTGGAGAAAATACTTTTGGTTCCGATATTTAAAATCAAAAGAAACAAAAAAAAAAAAAAAAAAAATAAAGTAGAAAAAAAAAGAAACAAAGAAACAAAAAAAAACTAAATTAAAATTTTTTTTTACTCCTCTTCCTCTTCCTTTTCCTCTTTTTTTTTTTTCCTCCCACTACCGTTAATTAAAAAAAAAAAAAAAAACTACTCTTACCTCCCCAACAGACTTGACGTTAAAACACCCTTTACAGTAATAATAACACTTTTTCACTTTAACTTTACACTTTTTTTAAAAATTTTTTTTTAAAAAAACAAACAAATAAACCTCACTCAAACTTGTACAATTCATGACCTTTTTTTTAAAAACTTTATTATTTTTTTGTTTTTATTTTTAGTCTTACTTCTTTAATAATCTTTAATAATTTCTAAACTTGATATCTGTATAATTCTTGTTCTTCAATTTCTAATCTTGACCAAGATTCTTGTGGATCTTTCATTAATTTGAATTCGATCTTTGTTTTTAAAACATCAAATTTACTTGTTTCAGGATTAATTGTACCTGCCAAATTATAAACTTTTTTAAATACTTTATCACCAGCTAATTTCAAATCTACTGATACCTAAATTTTTTTTACAAATCAATTAGTATATTAATTTGTAAATAATAATAATAATAATAATAATAATAATAATAATAATAATAATAATAATAATAATAATAATAATAATAATAATAATGATTGACATTACAGTTTTATTATCTAAAAATTGAATTTTAGAATTATCTTTATCGACGGCCTTTGCATAGATAGTCATTAAAACAGAGTCAAAAGATTGATACCAATCATGACGACATTCTAATACATTGTTATCTTTTGGTGGTGGTACAAATCTATGTTTGCCATTTTTACAACCTTTAATCTTTAAAAACTCTTCAAAGATAGCAGCTTTTGGTTTACAACATGACCAACCTTTTGAACCCTCATGAAAAACAGGTTCACCTGGATGATAGTTACATTGTTCTTTACGTGATTCATTATCTTTATAAACACCAGTTGTACAACCATTTCTACAACATCTTGCACCAACTGAAATAATTGCATCTTCTGCATCATTCTCTTCCACATATTCAATTATTGGTTTTTGAAATTGTTGTGCTAATGTTGGTGTTGATCTATCGTTATTATTATTATTATTATTGTTGTTTGCCATTGGTTTTGGTGTAAATTTATCTGATGGGTGTGGTTTTGTAGATGATGGTGCAACATAATCTGGGTTGGTTGTTGTGGATTGTACAATTGGTTTAGATTGTGGTTTTGGTTCTGCAATTTTATGTGAACCTGTTGCACAACCTGGTATTTTTAAAAAATCATCAAAATCTAATACTCTTGGTTTACAACATGACCACCCTTTTGAACCTTCATGAAATACTGCTGATCCTGGATGAAAACAACATTCATCTTTACTGCCTTCTTCAAATTCTTTACCACAACCATTATTACCGCATTTAACCTATTTTTTTTTTTTTTACTTCTAAAATATTCTTTCAATTATTGTATTATAAAAATATTGTTATTCTTGGTTGGTGAAATAAATTAAATATTTAGTTTTTTTTTATAGAATTTTCAGATGTGCGAACTTTTGAAAAAAAAAAAAATAAAAAAAAAAATAAAAATAAAAAA
>JH722936.1:0-10091 GCA_000277465.1 Dictyostelium intermedium | reverse complement strand
AAAATAAATAAATAAATAAAATAAAAAAAAAATTAATGTATTTTATTTTTTTTTTATTTTTTTTTTTTTTTAATTAATTACACATTTGAAATTTCATTTTCATTTTCTATTTTTTTTTTCTATTTTTTTTTTTTTTCATTTTTTTTACATTTTTTTACATTTTTTTTCATCAGATTAATCTTTCATTTTTATTTATTTATTTTTTTTTTTTAATAACAATAATGAATATAAAATCTACAATAAAATTGAATAATGGTATTGAAATGCCATTATTTGGTATTGGTACATATCAAATTAAATCAGTAGATATGGAAAGGGTTTTAAGAGAAGCAATAATAGAGAATGGATATATTTTAATAGATACAGCATCATCATATAAACAAGAGGAAGCAATTGGTGATTGTTTGAAAAAGATATTTGAAGAGGGTAAAATAAAAAGAGAGGATTTATTTATTACAACAAAATCAAGTACAAGTGAACATGGTTTTGAAAAAGCAATCGAAGCATGCAATAACTCTTTAAAGAGATTACAATTGGATTATGTTGATCTTTATTTAATTCATTGGCCAGGTCAAGCTGGTAATCAACCTTCATCACCAAAGAATTCTGAAGTTCGTGCTGAAACTTGGAAAGCTTTTGAACAACTTTATCAAGATAAAAAATGTCGTTCAATTGGTGTTTCAAATTATACCATCAATCATTTAACTCAACTTTTATCACAATGTAAAATTAAACCCGCTGTAAATCAAGTCGAATTTCATCCATTCCTTTATCAAAAAGATTTATTTGAATTTTGTAAAAAAAATAATATAATTTTAGAAGCTTATTCTTCTTTAACACGTGGTGAAGTAAATAATATTAATATATATATATATATGGTAAATTTTTTTTTTTTTTTTCTAAATTAAATTAATTTTTTTTTTTCTTTTTTTTTCAGAAATTAAATGATGATCTTATTATAGAGTATGCAAAATCTTTAGGTAAAACTAGAGCACAATTAATGCTTCGTTGGGCATTACAAAAAGGTATTGTTGTTATACCAAAGTCAACTAACTCGGAAAGAATTAAAGAGAATTGTTCATTATATGATTTTGAAATTCCAAATGAAATTATGGAAAAATTAGATTCTATGGGTAATGAAAAAAGAATTTGTTGGGATCCAACTGTTGTCCTTTAAACAAAAAAAAAAATAAATAAAAAATAAAAAAAAGTAAAAAATTAAAAGAATTTTGTAAAATAACAAAAAAAAAAAAAGAATATTTTTTATTACTTTTTTTGAGATAAAGAGCAAATATTCTCCAATTCTCTTCTCTGCAATGACACGACAAATAGAAAAGAACATTCGAAAAAAAATTCACCCCTTTTTTTTAAATTTTTTTTAATTTTTTTTTATTTAATTTTTTTTTTTGTAAAATAATATAAATAACCCCCAACAAAAAAAAAAAAAAAAAGAAATGAATAATTATTTTTGTATAATAATTTAGTTTAAATATATTTTTTCATTTATTATTTTTTTTAATGATTAAAAAAGTTATAAAAATGTCAGAAATTATTAAATCAACAATTAAATTAAATAATGGTATTAATATTCCAATAATTGGATTAGGAACTTATTTAACAGATGAAGCAGATATTGAAAAATCGGTTAGATCAGCGATTGAACAAGGTTATAGACATATTGATACAGCATCCTATTATAAAAATGAGAAAAAGATTGGTGATACAATTAAAGAGTTAATAAAGGAGGGTAAAGTGAAGAGAGAGGAATTATTTATTACAACCAAAGTTGGTACATGGCAACATGGTTATGAGAATGCATTGAAAGCATTTCAAGAATCATTGGAGAAATTACAATTGGATTATTTGGATTGCTATTTAATTCATTATCCAGGTACATATAATGAAATACCAAAGGGTGAATCAATGAGTTCTTTACGTGCTAAAACTTGGAAAGCTTTGGAAAAACTTTACAATGATGGCAAAGTACGTTCAATTGGTGTTTCAAACTATACTGAATCTCATTTACATGAACTATTATCTCAATGCACCATTAAGCCTGTTATGAATCAAGTTGAATTTCATCCATATCTTTACCAAGAATCTCTTTTAAACTACTGTAAATCAAATGATATCCTATTGGAAGCATATGGTAGCCTTGCTGGTGGCAATGAAATTCTAAGTGAACCTGTACTTTTGGAAATTTCAAAACAAATCAATAAAACGCCTGCTCAGGTTTTATTAAAATGGTCAATTCAAAATGGTCTAATCGTTATTCCAAAATCTATCAAATCTGAGAGAGTTAAAGAAAACTCTTTATTGGATTTTGAAATTTCAAATGAAAATATTCAAAGATTAAATCATTTAAATAAAAATAAAAGATTTTATTGGGATCCAAATAATGTTAATTGAAAAAAAATAATAAAAAAAATAAAAAAAATAAAATAAAAAAAAATTAAAAAAAATAAAAATTAAAATTAAATAATAATATTAGTAAAATGCAAATATTAAAATTATTGTAAAAAAAAATAAAAAAAGAAAAAAAAAGAAAAAATAAAAAATAAAAATTCAAAAATATATTTTTTATAATTATTATTTTTTTTATTTTTTTTTATTTTATATTTTCTTTTCCTTTTTTTTTTTTTTTTTTAACACACAAATTCATTTTGATAACACACTTTCACTCTTTATAATATATAACTTCAAATTATGAATAACTCTGAAGATTTTATTATTTTAAATGAATCAAATTCTAATCCAATTAAAATGCCAATTTTAGGAATTGGTACATATAAATTAAATGATATTGAAAATATTATAAGAATTGGTTTAGAAAATGGCTATCGTCGAATTGGTAATTTTTTTTTTTTCTTTTTTTTTTTTTCTTTTTTTTTTTTTTTCTTTATTTAAATAATTTTTATTTTTCTTTTTTTTAATAATAATAACAATAATTTATTACTATTATCTATATAGATACAGCATCAATGTATAACAATGAAGAGAAAATTGGAAAAATTTTAAAAGAAATGATTACAAAAAATGGTGGATTAGATGGTAAAAAGATTAAAAGAGAAGAGTTATTTATTACCAGTAAATGTAGTTTCATGGAACATGGTTATGAGAATGCATTGAAAGCATTTAACCAATCATTGGAAAAATTACAACTAGATTATTTAGATTGTTATTTAATTCATTGGCCAGGTGTAAAGGGATTGGATGGCAACGATAGTGGAAATTCAATTCAACGTGCTCAAACTTGGAGAGCCTTGGAGAAATTATATCAAGAGAAAAAAGTACGTTCAATTGGTGTTTCAAATTATACTATCAATCATTTAAATGAACTTTTATCTTCTCAATCACTACAAATTAGACCAGCTTTGAATCAAGTTGAATTCCATCCTTTAAATTATCAAAAAGATTTATTAGAATTTTGTAAAAAAATAATATCATTTTAGAAAGTTATGCAAGTTTAGCTGGTGGTAGAGTAAATTATTATTATTATTATTATTATTATTATTATTATTATTATTATTATTATTATTATTATTATTATTATTATTATTATTAAAATTTAAAATTAATTTTTTTATTTTATTTTAATTTTTTTTTAAAAGTTAATAAATAATGAAAATGTTAAAGAACTAGCAAAAAAAGTTGGTAGAACACCATCGCAATTATTATTAAGATATTGTATTGAACATGGTTGTACTGTAATTCCAAAAACAGATAATGTCCATAGATTAATTGAAAATGAAATGATCTTTGATTTCACTTTATCGAATGAGGTTGTAGATAGTTTGGATAAATTAAATAAGGATCAAAGATTTTATATGAATCCAAACTCAATAGTTTAAGAGAAAAAAAAAAAAAAATTTAACCTATAATAAAAAAAGTTACACATATGTACATGATTATTGATCAAAAATGAATTTTCAACTAAATAAGTGCACTAATTCGAGTTTTTTTTTTTATTTTTTTTTTTATTTTTTTTTTCTATTTTTTAATTTTTTTCATTTTTTTATTTTTTATTTTTTTTTCCAACACAAATAAAATATACTAAAAAAAGATGTTGTCACATTCACAAAAAGTAGTTAGACTTTACCGTAAAGCTATCAAATCTATTAGAGATTACTCTGAAGACTATGATATGTTTTTAGTTAATGCAGGTGATTTACGTGCTGCACTTAAAGCTGGTAAAAATGAAACTAACCCATTCCACGTTCAACAAATGGTTAAACAATTAGAAAATTTCAATAGTTATTGGGAACATCCAGATCCATACATTCGTATGTCATTTCATTTATTATCACTTTAACATATATATAGATATCATATTTGACCATAATTCTTAGAAAAAAAAATTAATAGTACCAATAATAATAAAAATAATAACAATGAAAACAATAATAATAACAAATAATAATGATAATTATAATTAACAATAATAACAAATATTGACATTTATCAATTATTTAAAATATAGCATGTGATGCCGTTAATGGTACTAAATGGCAAAGAAACACTCCTCCAACTAGTTATGTTGTTGATCCAACCAATCATTTATTAGAGGGTCAAAGAAAGAATTAATAACAATAAAATTAGTATAGATAATCAAATAAATTAAACGAATAAGAAAGAAAAGAAAAAAAAAAAAAAAAAAAAAAAAAAGAAAAATTAAAAATTTTAGGGTTGACAAAATCTCAAAACACAAAAACAACATAAAATAAAAATAATAATAATATATTTTGTATAAATAAGTAAGGGCATTGCCATTATCTTTTTTTTGGGGAATTTTTTAACAATGACGAAAATATAGATAATTGTTTTAGAACTTCTTCTTTTTTCCTTCTTTTTCTTTTTCCAATGTTCCTTTTAAGAGGCTATTTTTTTTTTTCTATTCTTTTTTATTTTTTTTTCTAGAATTTTTTATTTTTTTTTTTTTCAACAGAAATTCGCAATAAAGATACAATTTATGGGGTATACCAATTATTTTAAAAAAAAAAAAAAAAAAAAAATTTAAAACTAATTATACTTTTTACAAGAATTGGGATAAAAGGATTATAATAATCTGCAATAGAATGTTCTATTCAAAAAAAAGATTTTGTTTTTTTTATAAAAAATCTTTTTTTTTATAAAAAATCTTTTTTTTTAGTGATTGAAAGATGGTTAAAAATACAATAAAAGAGATAAAAGAAGGTAGTGGTGTTATTCAACAAAATGAAAAAGAGAATGAATGTGCAGATATAGAGATGGGAGAGTTAGAGGGAAAAACATACTTAGAAATTAAAAAGGTTGCAAAATCAAAATATGGTGTCAGTGGAAATGGTAAAAAACTTGATATCCTAAAAAGAATTAGGGATTCTATTAATATGAAATATAAAACAAAAACGACATCACCACTACCACCACTACCACCAAAAGAAATAACAACAACAACAACAACAACAACAACAACAACAACAACAACAACAACAACAACAACAACAACAACAACAATATCACCACCAATAACACCACCAACTACAACAATAAAAAAAAAAAGAAACAACAAAAAAAACAATAGAAACAACAACAAAAATAACAAAGCCAATTGATAGAAATGAAATATTATTTTGGAAAGTGTTTAGAAATAAAGTTTTAAATAAAAAAATTATTAGTCATCTATTTACAGGTCATCATAGTTTAAAGTATGATGAAGTTTTCGATATAAAGCAAATGATTGCAGCTAATGAAATTGGTTTATTAAAAGATAAAGTAAGGAGTAATAAAAATTTAACAGGTTATAATAATAACAACCAACATTTATTATTTTTTTCATCAATTAAAGATGACAGAGAATTTTATTTCAATTTATTTAAAAATTATATAAATTTAAAATCAATTGATATTAATTCTAATTTAATTCAAATTGTTAATAATGACTGTATTGGAGCATTGAAATCATTATTTGAAGATTATAATATTAAACCAGAATTAACATTCATTGTTGATTTAATTAAAAAGTCAATTAAATCATGTAGTTTTAAATCATTTAAATATTTAATAATCAATTACAATGAAAAAATAATGACATCTTCAAATAATTTATTTTCAAATGAAGAGTTTTGGAAATTAATATTAAATGTTAGTAATAGTAAAAGCAAAAGTAGTGGAAGTAGTAGTATTAGTAGTAGGAGTGGTAGTAGTAGTAGTAGTAGTGGTAGTGGTAATGATAAAAATGAACCATCTTTTCGTATAAAATTTATAAATTTTATTATTAGTCATAATGAAAATAGTAAAAACGATTGTAAATTTAATAAATTTCCTAATAATGGTTCAGTTATTTTAAAAAAAATATATGGAAAATGTCCAATTCAAGAATTGTCTTTTACAATTAAAGATTTAAAAAATTCATGTATTTCTATGATCTATTTAAATTTAAATAAATTAAATACATTTAAAAATGTAAATGAAATCAAAGAATTATTCAATTCATTCTTTTTAACGAAATTCGAAAGAAATCAAAAATTATTTGATTTTATTTATTATTGTAATAATAATGAATCAGAAATTAATAATGAAAAATTAAAATTTATTTTTAAATTATTAGAAATGTATTTTAAAAATGGTAATTCAAAAAATAATGAATTTTTTTCATTGTTGAAAAAAGAAGAAATTAAATCATTTAATAATGATAGTGATTCAAGAAGATTAATTTTATTTTATAATTCACTTAGATTCGGTAATTTTTATTTATTTGAAAACATTTTAAATTATTTACCAAGATGTCAAGTTAAAGATTTTCCAATATCAAATATTGATTATAAACCTATGATTTTCCAATTTGAAAAAAATAAAGAAAATCAAATTCAATTTATTAAACAAGTTTGTAAATTTTTATTACTCAACAACAAAAATAATAATAATAAAAAATATTATATAAACTATTTCTTTAATCAAGTTATTCAATTTGATGATTTAGAATTAATTGGGTTAACATATAATCTTTTAAATAAACCAATGTTAGAGATTGAATTAAATAATAATAATAATAATAATAATAATAATAATAAAAATGAAAAAGAAACAAATGATAATGAAGATGAAATCGAAAAAAAAGAATGGGAATTTGAATTTTATTTTATTAGATCAATAAAAGTATTAGAATTTATTTTTAATAATTGTTTAAAAGATAAAAATAAAGTTTTACCAATAACTAGTTTCATTTATAATGGTAGATTGGATTTAGTTGAAAAGTATAAATCATTATTATTGCTATCATCATCATCATCATCATCATCATCATCATCGTCATCATTAGGTTCCAAACCATTTAAATTAAAACCACCACTTCATTATAACCATCATTTATATTCAATGAATTTAGCAATGAAAACATTAATTGAATTTATAAATTCACCAACACTTTCAAGTGGTTGTGCTAATGAAAATGGTATCATTTTAAAAAATAAACATTTCATTGGTTTCTGTGATGTTAAATCAATTTCAAACTTTTCATATTTAATTAAACATAAATCAACTTTACAAACTGGTCCATTTTATTTTTGTTTTTATGGTCATTCTGCTCCAAATTATTATTTTAGAGTTTTATTCGCAAGATGGATTCACTTAAATAGTCCACAAGATTTTGATAGATTTGGTTTTAGTCAAAGTTCTTTATTAATAAATAAAAAAAAGGATTTTATGGTAACTTCAAAATTTAATGATATGACAAAAAAAAGAAAATAAATAAATAAAAACACATTTCAAAAAAAAAAATGTTACCTTATTTTCTAAGAATTTTTTTGATTTTTTTTTAATTATTTATTTTTATTTTTTTTTAATTATTTATTTTTATTTTTAATTTACAACATTGAAGATTTCATAAAGTCAGAGTCATCATCCTCTTCATCCTTTCCATTCTCTTCTTCTTCTTCTTCTTTCTCTTCCTTTGTTATCTCTGTTTTATTTTTATTTTTTTTGTTTGATTATCTGGTTGAAAGTTTTAATTTTAATTCTTCATTCTCTTTTTTTAAATTTTCAATGATAGACAACAACTCTTTTTTGGTTGAATTTAACATTTTTTATAAAATAAAAAAATAAATAAAAAAAAATTCTTATCAATAAAAAAAGTAAAAATAAAAAAAAAAAAATAAAAAAAAATCCTTTTAGATGGTATAATCAATATTAAACAGTGTTATCTTAGAATAGAATTTAAAAAGATTTATATAAAACTCTTTATCTTTTTTAATTTTAGAAAATAATCTATTAATGATGTTTCGAGCCTGTTAAATATTGATTTGTTTTCACTTTATAGATTTGATTGAAAGTAATGAAATCGAATTATTAAAAGATAAAGTGAAACAAATCAATATTTAACAGGTTTTGAAACATCATTAAATAGAATCACAAAAGATAAAGAATTTTATACAAATCTTTTTAAATTTTATTCAAAGATAGCATTGTTTAATATTGATTATACCATTATGAATATTATAAACAAAGATTGTATTGGAGCATTAAAATCACTTGTTGAAAATTATAACTATCAACCAACACCAGATAATATAAATCAATCAGTTAAAGTGGGAAGTTTTAAATCATTCAAGTATATGATGAATCTTTTTAAATTAAATCATAAACAAACACCAACGTTTGAATTACCATCTAAAGGAAATGAATTTTGGAAATTACTATTCAAAAGTTTTTCGTTTTCTTTTGTTAAATCCATCAACTTTGTGATTGGTGAATTTGATGTAAAACCGATCGGCATGTCAATCAATAAAATCAATAAACTTTATTCAGGATGCCCAATTGAAAAATCACTTAAAATCAAAGAATTAATAGCTTCATGTGAATCTATTATTCGTTTAAAATTAAAATCAAATAGTTATTATTTAAAAAATAAAAATCAAGGCAGTAGCAGTAGTAGTAGTAGTAGTAGTGGTGGTGGTGGTGGTGGCGGTGGTGGTGGTGGTGGTGGTGACGATGATGAGAATAAACAAACTGAAACTGAAACTAAAACCGAAACTGAACATCAAGAAAAAAACCAAAAAGAAAAGATTGAAGAAAAAGTAAAACTAAAGAAGTTTATACCAATGTTTTCAATTTAAAAGAATTTAAAGAATCAATTCAATCATTAACTAAAATTTAAAGAAATCAAATAATTTTCGATTTTATTTATAGTAAATACAATAGTGGTGATGATGATGGTGATGATAGTAAAGAAAAATTAAAATTGATTTTAAAATTATTAAAAATTGATTTTAATTTTTCTTTACTATCATCACCATCATCATCATCATCATCACTATTGTTAATTTATGGTGAATGAAATAAGAGAAATTGGACACTGATTTCACATCTTTATAATTAAGGAATGGTTGAAATGAAAAGAGGATACATTTATCATTACCACAACCTTCTGAAGGAATTCTATAATTGTATTCAATATTAAATTCATATTCATAATAGTCTAAATTATTATTAAGATTGGATATGAAAGATGGTTATTTTTTAATAAAAAAATTGAATCATTTGACTCAATTTCATTACATTTCAATACCAGATTTTATTACTTTGGCATTGGTTATTCACAAGAAACACCTCCAAAAGAATTAGCTCCAATCGTTTTAATTCTACTTCACCTCCACCACCACCACCACTTGAAAGTTTAACAATTGGTGGTTATGATTTTATATGATATTTTCTAAGATTATTGGAAAAAGATTTAAGAATTGGTCATATTAGATTATTTAAAACTTTGGTTGAAAGTGGTTATAAATCAATATTCTCAACTAGATCAAGCGATTCAAAGGGTATTTTCAATCAATTTCAATTACGTTCTATCTTATATTGTGCTTTAGTTAATGATCATCTAGAATTATCTTTATGCCTTATTAATGTTTGCAAAATCTCTATCACCAATGCACAATTTAATTCAAATGTTTCTAAAAATTCTGCAACTTTTTATTATTTAAAAGATAGGTTTTCCTTTATTTAAATAAAAAAAATTAAAAAAATAAAAAAATAAAAAAATAAAAAAATAAAACAATTCTCTTTCTTTTCAAAAATAAAGAAAATAAAAAAAAAAGACAAATTCTTTTTCTATTTTG
>JH722934.1:9103-26944 GCA_000277465.1 Dictyostelium intermedium | reverse complement strand
AAAAAATTACCCAAAACTTTTTTAATTAGTAAAAAGAATAAAAAAACTCATAGTGTTTTTTTTTTTGAAAAAAAAGAAATTTAATAAAAGTTATATTAAAGAGTTGGAAGAGGATAATAAAAAGAAATAATAATAATTATTTGAAAATAGAAATTAAAATAAAAATAAAATTTATAATTTTTTTTTTTAATATTTTTGTTTTAGCGACCACACTAAAAAGAAATTTAACAATGTTAAATTTATAAATTAGTAATAAAATTGTAATTTGATAATTTTTATTTTTTTGGACTTTTCATTTGCCAAAAAATAATTCTAAAAATATAATCACCCATTCTCAATTGCTCTTCCACAAATACCAATGAAAAAAAATATTATAATTTCATCACTTTTATTATTACCTTAAGTATTATTAATAATACTAATTGTAATAATAGGTTTGTTTTTTTTATTATTGTTATTTTATTTTATTTTTCTATTTTTTTTTTATTTTTTATTTTTTTTTTTATTTATTTATAAAGTTTTGATTTATTTTAAAGAATTTCCAAAAAATACAACAAGTTCTCCACAATCCTTTACATGGATTCCATTTAAATTTTCTGAAATTGAGGTTGTATATTTTGACATCTAAAATATACAAATAAAACAATGATTGTTAGTAGTCATATTATATTTTCAATATATTATTATTATTGTTAAATAATTACCAATTCATTATCAAAAGTAGCTGGTTGTGAAAGAAGGTTTTGTAAATTTGCAATTTGACATTGTTGAGATAAACGAGGGAATGAAGTTAAAGAGGTTGGTTTTAAAAGTTTAGAATCTTTAATTTGAGCGCTATAATCTTTTTCTCTATCGAGGAATGAATCTTTACCATCTGAGCCAACCATAGATACATCAATGAATTTTCTAGAATTTTTATTTATTTAGATATTTTAATAATTATAAATTTATAATTATAAAATCAAATTTCCAAAATTATTATAGAAAAATTATTAGTATGCCAATAATTATTTCTGAAAAGAAAAAAATATAATATATAGGATATTTACTGTGCTGTTCTATCAATGATATCCTTGAAAAAGTCGTTATCTAGTTCTCTCATTTGTGAGTATGAAACTTCTTGTGGTTGTTCTTCGCTACTATAATAATAATAATAAATGTCTTATTAGAAATTATGAATCTATATGCTATATATTATTAAAGTTTTTTTTATATAACCAATTGTGTACACACTCTTTAGCAGCAATACCTATTTGTTTTGAAGGTGTTTGAGATGATGATGGTTGTTGTGATGATGAAGCTTGATTTCTTTGTCTAGATTCATTATCATTTTTGATATCTATATGAATAAAATAATAATAATAATAATAAACAAATTAAAAATAAAAAGAGGATGAATAAATTAATTTGCATTCTAATCTATTTTTAAAAAAATTATAACAATAATATCCAATAATCTGATTTATCATAGTTGAGTATATCACTCGTTCATTCGTTCGTTTATTCGTTCATGTATTTCCTTTTAATGAAAGGAAAGAATAGAGACATTGAATTCCAGAATATTTCGGATTATGTTACAACATATATATATATATTGTTTTTTATTTAGTCTTTTGTTATTATATTATTATTTATTCTTACCATCAGATTTTGACATATTGCAACCCATGGTTGTATGTATATATATTATCTATTTATGGAATTATAAAAAAAATGGAAGAAAAATACGATGTAGTGATTAAGCTATTATTTATTAAAAACATATAGCCTGTGTGATAAATAATAATAATAGTAATAATATTAAATAATAATATTAAATAATAATAATATTAATAACGATCGTGGGGTATTTTTATTTATAAAAAAAATTGAAAGAAAAAAAAATTCAAAAAAAAATATTTTTTTTATTTTTTTAATTTTTTTATTTTTTTATTTTTTTATTTTTTTTTTTTTGAAATTGTTCAAAAGAAAAGTAAAAATTCCAAACTAAAAACAAATAAAGAAATAATTATTTCATTTATTCAATTCATTTTTTTTTCTTTATAAATCACAAAAGTGGTTTTTTTTAATTTTTTTCTTCCAATATTTTTTTAAAGATCTCTTTTTTTAAAATTTTTTTATCTCATAATCAAAGTGAGCGAGATGCATGTCATGTAAAGAATTTATTTAAAATCTCTCTTCTAATTTTGTTTTGAATATGGTTTAAAATTATTTTAAAGAAATAGGGTGTGGTAAACAATGGATTTAAAATTTTTTTTTTTTTTTACCAAATGTGGTGTTGTGAAAATTTTAATAAAAAATAATTACCTTTTTAAAATTCATTATTTGTTTTTATATGTTTTAATAATAAAACAAAATAAAATTTTAACACATAAAAAAAAATTAAAAAAAATTATAAATAAATAAAAAATATATACAATTAAATTTTTATTTTTTTATTTTTATTTTTATTATTGATAAAAAAAAATAAATAAATAAAAATATTATTAATTTCATGTGAATATTTAAATATATATAATTTTATTTAATCCACATAATATATTTCTATATATTTATTTTATTCAAGCCGCTCCTATATTATTTATTTTTATTTATATCATTTACTTATTTCATTATTTTTATTTATTTATACTATTTACTATTATTATAAACATAGTAATAATAATAATAATAAAATATTTTAATAAATAAATAAAATATAAAAAAAAAAATAATTATAAAAAAAAATAATAAAAAAAAAAAATCATATTAAAGTTAAAAACAAATAATAAAAAAATAAAAAAACAAAGAAAATAAAAAATTAACTATGGAAGAGATAGATGATTTTGAAAAAGATGGTGAGGAACAGAACCAACATGAAAATATATCATCCAACATTATAAAGAGAACAAAAGTTATAAAAAATAGTAAACCGATAAAGATAACATCCACACCAACACCACCCTCAATTCCATTATCAAATATAACAAACAACAATGAAATAGATAATAATAATATAGATAAAAATAATAATAATATTGTTATTAACAATGACAATGATAGCAAAAGTAACATTACGAATACCAATGGCAATATGATAAACGATGAATCAAGTAACAATTCACCAACTTTACCAATTGATTTAGAAACACCACCCATCTATCATAAAAATGAATTTTTTGTAATCTCTGATATAGTTCCAATTGAAAGTTTATCACCACCAATGAATTCACATTCAGAAACAAATATCAACAACAACAACAACAACAACAACAACAATAATAATAATAATAATAATAATAATAAATTATTAAATATACCAAATACATCAAATACTACTACAATAACTACTAATACAAGTGCTACCAATACGAATACAATGAATAACAAGAATAAAAGTAAAGATAATAGTTCATCACCAGGTCAATTAATTGAAATACCAATATCACCAATAAATCTTAGAAAAGAAAGTGATGGTGTACAAGAAGATGGTGAACAATCATCAATAGTTGCCAAATCATCAATAACAAATGAAACCACAACCACAACAACAGCAGCATATAAAAAGAAAGGATCAGTTGTAATTAATCATATGGATGAATTACCAAGTGGATCGGAATTAAAAGAACATAATGTTTTAACCAAAAGTGGTATTGTTAATATTAAAGAAACACCATCAAATAGCCCATATAGTTCGCCATTGTCCACATCGAAACCATTCATTCCGCCACCAACCACACAATTGTTTCCAAAAGGTGTAGATGGTGGTCTAACTAAAAAGGAGTTGAAAAAGGAGAGAAAGATCGAAAGACATATCCTTGAGGCAATTCATGATATAAATAACAATGAAATTGTTGGTGAACTATCAACTACGACCACTACAACTACAACACCAATGCCATTATCACCAAATATCAATTCATCAAGTACTTCTCCAAAAGTTGGTAAAACCAAATACCACCACCAACAACATCCCATCAATCCAAATATCGGGAGTAATAGTGTTGGTAAAACAAAGAAGAAGAAAAGAAAAAATAAGAAAAAGAAACATTTAGAACATAAAAAGAACTCATTGGGTGAAACCATCTATAAAGGACAACAAAGTTGGCTACTCATGCGTACAATTCAAACTGGTATATTGAATTGTATCTCAAAGACATCACATAGAAATATTAGAGAGGATTCCGATGAATTTTTTCAATCACTTCACTATTGTTTACCAGTGATCGAAGAGCATCCAAACATGACATTTAAATTCAAAGACTATTGTCCTCATGCATTTTCAAGACTACGTGATCTCTTTAATATTGATTCAATAAGCTATGTACACTCAATTTGCAAACCATGGAATGAAGTTGTTACACCAGGTAAAAGTGGTAGTATCTTCTTTTTCACTCATGATAATCAGTATGTTTTAAAAACAATTCCAAAGAGGGAGGCAAAATTGCTTAGATCTCTCCTGCCTGAATACTATGAACACATGAAAAGAAATCCAAATTCATTACTTACCAAATTCTTTGGACTTCATCGTGTTAAACCTCAAAATGGTAGACAGGTTAGATTTTTAGTAATGAAAAATCTATTTTGTACACCAAAAGAAATCACTCAAAGATTCGATTTAAAAGGTTCAACCGTTGGAAGGGAGTTATCAGCTGAGGAATTAAAAAAAACTTGCCCAACATTTAAAGATTTAGATTTTAGAAGATTAGGTAAAAAAATTCATTTAGGTCCTGATAGAAAAAAACTTTTTATTCATCAATTAAGTGAAGATTGTAAATTCTTAGTTAAATTAAATATAATGGATTATAGTTTATTAATTGGACTTCATAATAAAAATGATTTATTAAAATTGAATCCTTTAATACCTCAACAATCTTCAGACAGTAATAATAATAATAATAATATAAATAATAATAATTTAGTACCAAATGATCAATTTGAAAGTGGTGATAATTATTCAACAGGCGATGATAGTGATACCGAAGAATTTACATCAGATGATGATCCAAATAATAGTAGAAATGATTTAAGAGTTTCAAAGAAAATTTCTTCAATTAAAGAAACTAAAAATTACTTAAATCATTTTGGTACAAATAATCCAAATACCTCAATTAATCATTCTATTTCAACTACAACTACAACTACTACAACTACTACAACAGCACACCATCAACAACAACTACAACAACAACAACAACAACAACAACAACAACAACAACAACAACAACAACAACAACAACAACAACAACAACAACAACAACAACAACAACAACAACAGCAACAACAACAGCCACCATTACAACAATCATCATCACAATATATGAAACCAGTTGATCATCCAGTACTGCCACCAGTTTTACCTGAAACTCAACCGTCTCCTCATCCATATATAAAACCAAAGATATCAATTTTTGAACATGATAAAGGTGGTATGCAAGGTATAAATGAAAGAAATGAAGCTATGGGAGAATATTATTTCATGGGTATTATTGATATTTTAATGTTATACTCTTTTAGAAAACAAATTGAACACACCTATAAATCAATATTTAGTAAAGTAAGTTTTATTTATTTATTTAATATATATTAATAATTAAACTAATATATTTAATTTATTTTTAACTTTTCTTTTTTTTTTTAAAAAAAAAAGGGAGAAGTATCATCAGTTGATCCAGTTGAATATGCAGCAAGATTCATTAATTTCATTTCAGATATTATTGTATAGAGAATTAATTTAAAAAATACAAATAAAAAAAAAAAAATATACAACAATTTTTTTTTCCTTTTTTTTTTTTTATATTAAACTTCCAATTTCATTTAGTTTTTGGATTTGAATATATTTTGATTTGATTTGAAATTTTATTGATGAAATATCTCTTTCATTTGTTGAGTTTAAAGTATGCCAATTTAAAACTCTCTCTAACTCTTCTATCTCTCTACCAATTAATTCATTTACAAAATTTAAATTCGCTATTATTGTTTGATTTCTTTGTTGTTGATTTTGTGGTGTCTTTATAAAATTATTTGATGATGATGGTGATTGTGATGATATCGTTATGTTACTATTATTATTATTATCATTATTCATTTCTGTAGATTTTATTGGTGATTGATACATAATATTAGATGGTAATCTTCTAGTTGAATTTAATGGTTGTTCTTGTTGTTGGTTATTACTATTATTATTATTATTATTATTGTTAATATTGTTGTTGCTGTTGTTGTTGTTATTGTTGTTGTTTTGTTGTTTTTGTGGTTGTTGTCTTTGTTGTTGTTGTTGTTGTTGTTGTTGTTGTTGTTGTTGTTGTACTGAATTAATTGGTTTATCATTATTTTTGTTGTTTTTGGGAGGTGAATTAAAATTTAAATTGTTATTATAGTTTAGTTGGTTATTACTATAGTTAAAACTATATGATGGTTGAAATTGTGATTCTTTTTCAAGTTGTTCTAATTTATTGTCAATATATTTTAAAAAGTCCTCTCCTGATTCACTCATATAGGGTGCTTGTGGTGATGATCGATTTGTTAAACTATAAATTGGATGTCTACTATCACTACTATTATTATTACTATTATTATTATTAGTATTATTATTATTACTTCTATTACTGTTATTGGAGTTGTTATATCCACTATCATGATATTCTATATCATTTTGATCAATTTTATATGGTTTTGTTGATTCATTTTTATTGGATGGTGATTTTGATCTTAAAACAAATCTCATTGATGTTGGATTATTTGTAAAATTTGATGCTGATGTCTCTTGAAAATTATTATTGGTACTATCACTGCCATTATTGATATTCATTATTTATTTTTGAAAAAAAATCTTTCCTTTTTTTACAACTTCCAAAAAAAAATACAAAAAAAAAAAAAAGATTTTTCAATTTTTTCAAATAAAATGTGGAAAGCCAATAAAAAAAAAAAATAAAAAAAATAAAAATTAAAAAAAAATTTTACTAGTTTTTTTTTTTATTTTTATTTTTAAAATCTTTGTTATTATTATTATTGAGTTATATTAAATAATAATAAAATGGATGGGGTTATTGAATCATCATCATCAACAAATACCACCACCACAACAACAACAACATTATCAACAAAAACATCGGTAGAAACTATTCAAGATTCTTCAACAACTACACCTATAATAACTACACCACCACAACAATCTACAGCAACAGTGACAGCAGTGGCAACATTACCAACACCAACACCAACACCAACACCAACACCAACTACAACTACAACTACAACACAAATTGTTAGTAAAGGTAAAGTTAATAAAAAGAGTAAAAAGTTAATAAAGAAACCAACTATTGCAAAGAGACCATCAATTCCAGTGGATTATAAACAATGGCATACGGAATGGCCAATTCATGTTTATACACACCCAATAAATGGACGTTATTTAGTGGCAACTAAAGATTTAGAAGAACAGACTGTGATATTACGTGATCTACCCTATACATGGGCAGTGGATCATGCTTCATGTGATTCAGTTTGTCAACATTGTTTTTTGGAGGTACCATTGGATCAACAAATACTTCCAACCGATTTCTATATGTGTGATGGTTGTCAACGTGTTGGTTATTGTAGTATCAATTGTAAATGTATAGATTATAGTCAGCATCGTTTTGAATGTCAAATCTTTAAAGAGTTGGACACCGAAGAGTATTCACCTTTTCTAATGTCGGAAATTAAATTACTCGTTAGAACCCTCTCAAGAAAGTGGCTCGAGGATTCCATCTCTCAAACCGCTGGTATCGATATCAATGATGAAACTATTAAAAAACAAAATACTTATAATCAATATAAAAATTCACAATCTTTAATTCCTCAAGATAATGGTTTAAGATATAATGATTATGCTGAATTAGTTTCAAATGTGTAATGTATACTTTGAAAAATAATAATAGTAATAATAATAATAATAATAATAAAAATTATATTAATTCTTATTTAATAATTTTTAGAGAAAATTATAATGAATCATTAAAAGAAAGTCTTTCTTATTGGATATGTAAATATGTTGTAAAATTATCTGCTAAACATGGTAAAATTGAAGATGAATATGATTTATTAAATATATTATTAAGAAATAGGTATGAAATATTATTATTATTATATTTTTTATATATTTTTGTTGTTTTTGTTTTTGTTATTGTTACTACCACTGTTGTTAATATTTTGTTGTTGTTGTTGTTGTTATTGTTAATGTTAATGTTAATGTTATTGTATTTATATTAATTTTATTTATTTTTATTAGATGCAATGCATTTTATATTCAAGGTAGACCAAGAGATGGATCACCAGGTGAATCAAGAGGATGTGGTGTTTATGTTAGAAATTCATTCTTTAATCATAGTTGTGATCCAAATGTAAATTATTGGGTTGTTAATAATACTTTAGAAGTTGAATGTACACTATTAAAAAATGTTAAGGAGGGTGATGAACTCACAATCTCCTATATAGATACGACTAGTCCATTGAATAAGAGAAGGGAGAAACTATTGGAAGGTTATCTCTTCAATTGTTTATGTACTAAATGTGTAGCTGATGAATCATTACCTTTGGATCAAACTGGTACACTTAAAGATGATGATGATGATGATGACAATGATGATAAAGATAAAATGGATGAAGATGATGATAATAAAGATGATGATATTAATAACAAAAATGATAAAAAATCAAAATATAAAAGTGATGGTAATGATGATGATGATGATGATGATGAAAATAGTGATGTTTCAAATTAAAATTGTTTAAGTAATTTAAAAAAAAAAAAAAAATAATAAATAAAAAAATAAAAAAAAATAAAAAATAAAATAAAATAGAGGAGCCTCGTAATAAATATAATATAAAACTTATTTCAATTTCCTGAGATCCTTTATTTTTTTATTTTCTTTTTTTTTTTGTAAATACAAAACCTTTTTTAGCTTAAATAATAATTGTGTCTAAAAAAACTCAATTTCAAGAAAACCATCTAATGCAGGCGATATCAATTGAATTATCAAATTGAAAAATTGTTAATTATATTGGAAATAATTTTTAAATTTTTTTTTTCACATTTAATAATAAAAAACCACTTACTTTTATAAGATATGTAGCGGGGTATTTTTTTTTTTTTTTTTTTGTGAACTCAAAATTTTACAATTTTTTTACTTTATTTCATTTTATTTAAGTTTTTTTAATGTAACAAATGGAGTAATAATTAAGCTTAAAAAAATGTATATTCATGGCTTAAAATTTTAAATTTTTTTATTGTATAAATAGTTTTTTTTTTTTTTACCTTTTTTTCAAAATAAAAAACATTATATATATATATAAAATTTATATAAACTAATAATTAAAAAAAAAATAAAAAGAAATGTTCAAAGAAACTCAAAATAACCAAAGATGTGCACTTAAAACTGAAATTAAGACAGATTATAATTCCGATAGTGATGGTGTTACCTACTTTTCAATTTTAATTGATACATCATCAAAAATGTCATTATATAATGTAATCATTAAGACATTCATTACTCAACTTCAAAGAACCAATAGAGAAAGTCAAATTCAAATCATTACCTATGGTGATAGTGTAAACACTATATTTGAATTTGAATCTGAACCAATTACTCTCAGAGACAGTCTAAAAGAAATTAAGTTCTCAAAAGATAATGATGAAGCAAAATTGGGAGAAGCAATGAAAATGTGTTTCAGTAATATTGAATCAAATTGGTCAAGTGACCAAATGTCAAAGATTATTATCATTAGTTCTGGTAATTCAACAGATGATTCAAGTGATAGTTTAGTAGATATTCTTAGTTTGGATAATACTGAAATCTATGGTTTGGCAGGTTCATCAAATGCAGATGCTTTAAAAAATTTACAATCACTTTTACCCGATCAAAAAGTAATCACATTAGGAAAGAATCCAAGTCAAGATATTAAACAATTGATGAACGGTGGTGGTGGTGATGGTAGTAATGGTGCCTCAATGAATAATGAACACTCTGTGAATTGTCCTATTAATATTGAAGTTTATCCTCACTCAAATGAAACGAGATCAATTAAGGATGATTTACTATTAGATGTTTTAATTAAACCAGATGGAAATACATCAGTGATACCAAGTGGAACAAAGATCACATTTAAATCAAGTAAATATTTTTCTGGCTATATGATTCAATTGAAACAAAATTTAGTATTTGGTGAACCATATGAAGAAACAATTAAATTGGAATTTAAAAAAGGTCAAAATGAGAAAACTCAATTAGAGAACTTTCCATCTAAAATTACATTCGCAATAGAATTTCCAAATGATAGAGTTAACGTTCATGAAGGATATGTATATTTAAATATCTCTTACTTTTTAGGTGACTTAAAATCCAAGTGTAGATGTCGTATTGGTGTTGAAGGTGATATTGGTAATGGTAAGAGTACCTGTTTGAATGGCTTTGTCAATCTTTTCAATCCAGTGAATGAGTTGGAGGAATACTTTATTGCCAATCGTTCAAATGATTCTCACGTCACCGTTTCAATTAATAACACCTCACTAAAAGAGATATTAGCATCAAAACAATATCTTCATCCAGTTCAAGAGTCATTCCATGACATTGATATTGCTTGGTCAGATTCATGGGGTTTCATTGACACCGATGTATCTTTAAAACATAAAGCAGATGGTAGAATTCATCATGGTACTAAAAAAGATGATTGTGTTATCTTACAACCAGATGATCGTTATCGTATCGATTGTTTCATCTTTATAGTATCGGTTAGAAATTTCACCAATATCACTTCAATGCAAAAAATTGAAAAGAAGATTAAAGAAGTCATTTCATTGGGTATCACACCTTTGTTGGCTATCACTTTCACCGATGTTCTCTCAAAGAATCAACTTCAAGATGTCATGAGAAATAAAGTTGCAGAATTACCAGTCCAAGAGTCAAATACTTTCATCATTAATAATTACACTGAAAAGGAAACTCATAAAGATATCTCAAAGGATGTTCAATATCTTAGATTATTAACTAAAGCTGTTCAATTATGTAAAATTAAAGATGAAACTGATAAAATGAACTCACTTAAAGCTTTCTCAAATTTATCAATTAATGCAAATGATAATAATAATAATAGTTTTAATCAAACTCCTATTAAAAGTCAATCTTCCTCTTCTTCATTTTTTGAATGCTCTTCACCATCATCTTTATCCTTTAAATCACCACAACAACAACAACAATCAACACAATCACCATCAACACCATCAACACCATCAACAACTGCAGCAGTAGCAACAACAACACCATTACCACCAAGTAAAATGATCAATATAGTTATTGATATTATTCCTGATGCAAATGGTACTGTTTTAACTTCATTTGAAATTGAATCCTCTACAAATGACTCAATCTCTGATTTAAAATCTAAAGTCATCAATGAAATTGACCCTGAAATGAATACTAGTGACTGGAATATCACAAAAGAAACTGGTGCAGTTTTAATGGATTCTGCAAAACTATCTTCTGTATTTAAATCTTCTGAAAATATAGACTCTCTTAAATTAATTTTAAAGAAGAAACAAAGATTAATTTAAAAAAAAACCAAAAACAACAAAACAAAAACAAAAAAAATAAAGAGTTATCATCATCAAAACTAAAAATAAAAAAAAAAAAAATAGCATTTATTAAATAAAAAAAGAATCTGAATTCAAAATAAATTTTTTTATTTTTTATTTATTTACTTTTTGTTAAATAAATATTATTTTTCATATGAAAAATTATTAAAATAATTGATGGTTTTTTTTTTTAAACTTTTATTTTATTTTTATTTTTATTTTTTTTTTCAAAATGATGATGATGGTAGATAATTTCAATGAAAATATCAACACATAATATAATGTTGGTGCAATGATTATTTGAATTTCATAGAAATTTAATTTTTTTTTATTTTTTGTTTTTTTTTTTTAAATTTTTTTTTTTTTTATTCAATTTAATAAAGTGAAAATCCAACCCAAATTTTTTTATTTAATAGAAAAAAAAAAAAAAATCATTTTCATAAAAAATTTAAAACAAACCAAAAAATAATAAATTAATTAATTCAACAAATAATTTAAATAATTTTTTAAAAATAAAAAAATGTCAAGCAGTGTCAGCAAAGTTTTAAGAATAACTCGTGCATCAATTATTGCATCTCCAAAGAGAACCATTGCATTCAGAGGTGATGAATTCAAAGAAAGAGAAGAAGCTTTTGAAAGCCAATATGTTAAACAAAAAGAAAGAGAAGATTTAAGAAAAATGGTAATTATTATTTATATACCACATTTGCATTAAAAAATAAAAAATAAAAAATAAATAATAAAAAAATAAAAATAAAAAATAAAATAAATCTCCAAAGAGAACCATTGCATTCAGAGGTGATGAATTCAAAGAAAGAGAAGAAGCTTTTGAAAGCCAATATGTTAAACAAAAAGAAAGAGAAGATTTAAGAAAAATGGTAATTATTATTTATATACCACATTTGCAATTAAAAATAAAAATAAAAATAAATAATAAAAAAATAAAATAAAAATAAAATAAATAAAAAATAAAATAAATAAAATAAATAAATAAATAAATAATAAATAAATAAATAAATAAATAAATAAATAAATAAATAAATAAATAAATAAATAAATAAATAAATAAATAAATAAATAAAATAATAATAAATAAATAAAACAAATAGAGAAATAAAAAATTAAAAATAAAAATTTGTTTTATTGTTCACTAACATTTTTTTTTTTTTTTCATTTTCTTTTGTTAGGCTGAAAAGAAGAAACAAGAAGAATCCAAAAAAGCCACTCCACAACCAACACCATCCAACACCAACAATTCAAAGGCTGCTAAAATTAAAGAAATTGAAGAAAAAATTAGCAAATTACAAAAAGAACTTGCCGAATTAAAGAAATAAATCAAATTTTCTGTGTGTTTTTATATAAATGAAATAATGACTATTAAATAAATTCTATAGTTAAAGTAATAATAAATAATAAATAAAAAAAATATATATATATAAAATTAAAATAAAAATAAAAAAATAAGACATAAATATTTTTTGTAAAATGTACAAGTAGTTTATTCAATAACTTATTTGATTTTTGATACTAATTAATTATCTTCTTCATCTTCTTCCTCTTCATCACTACTAACCACATCTTCTTCGTCACTATCGACACGACCAAATTTCTTACGATTTGGGTTAACACCTAAATCTGATAAACCACCATCTTCATCATCTGAATTTGGGCCAGTAAGTAATAGTGGTTTTTGTTGTTGTTGTCTTTGATTTTTATCTTCTAAATCAAATTCTTTTGGCCTATTAAATACATTGTTAAAAATAAAATAAATAAAAAAAAATAATAAATTAAAATTTTAAATAATAATAATAATAATAAATAATAATAATAATTTAAAAAATGATTAAAACATAAAACCTACCAATCATTTGATTTTACTAATCCTTTAACATTTTCTTTTGAAAGAATATGTACGATTGAACATTTTACTTGAGAGGATTTAGCAGATTCATCCTCTTTATCAATGATTGCATAATTTCCTTTTTTAATCCATAATACATTTTTAAATTTTGCAGGTATGATTGCTAATACTGTTGAGCCATTTGGATATTGAACCTCTACAACATTTCCACCTCTCATATCAATAACTTTTACTATATTTTGGTCATTTTCAAGTTTCAATGATGAATTTAATGATTGGTTTGTGACATGTTTACGTGCGTGACTCATATCATTGAGGAATAAATTGTTATTATTATTTTTTTTTGGTATTGTCTAAAAAGTAAACGTTTAACTTAATGATTTTTTTTTCGTTCAAAAAAAAAAATAAAAAAATAAAAAAAATTTCGTTTTTTACTAAAACCGATGTTTTATTAAAAGTAATTACTTTTATATCAATCATATATTTTTTAACCATTATTATTTTTTACTGGTTAATAACAAAGTTCCCATTTTTAAAATTTTAAAAAAAATTGGAATCTTTTTTTTAAAAAATTGAAAAATGCAATTTCAAAATTTTTATATTTTTCAAAAATTTTGTCTAAAATTGGGAGATTAGTTAAGTGGTATAATGCTACCTTTGGGTGGTAGCGTCCTGAGTTCGATTCTCGGATCTCCCCATATTTTGCCAAGAAAAATTACTAGATCACTGGTTCGATTCTTTCCCAAACAAAAATACTTTTTTTTATTATTTTTCTGAATATATATTTTTATAAATAAAGTATTTTATAGTTGAAAGTGGTATCAATCGATTTGAAATTAAATTTGGAGTTTAATTATATATTTTTTAAATTTTTTAAAGGTATTTATAAATTTTAAATCACATAAATACTATTTTTTTCAATTTTACATAATTTTTAATCTTTTTTTTTTTTTTTTTTTTTAATTAACATGTTTATAAATTGTACTTGTGTTAATTTTGGCATCCAATAGAAAAAATGAAAAGCAATTTTATTTACATAAATTTCAACTTTAATACTTATTTTAATAAGAAGTTAAATAATTTTTTTTATAAAAATAGAAACAAATGGTGGTTCTTTTTTTAGATTGCACTTATTTTTTTAAGTTTTATTTGAATTGAATTTTTTTATTAAAAAATAGTTATTTTTACCATTCCAAAATAATGTAATATGTTAATTGCTTAATAATTCTAATATTCTCCTTTTATTTCAAAATTAAAAAAAATATTATTTTGGGTATATTCAAAAAAAAATTCCAGTGATAAACATCACAAATAAATCAATTGATCTAAATTTTAAATTTTAAATTTTTTATTTTTAATTATTTTATTAAAAAAAAATTTCTAAAAATATAATTGTGGGGGAAAAATTTCCCATTACCCAAAATAATATTTTTTTTAATTTTGAAGGGGTACAAATTCACTGAATCTACATTGTCAATCTCACATCAAAAAAAAAAAATTTATTATTTCACAATTTAATTGCTTTTAAATTTTATCACACATTTATTATTTTTTTATATTTTCATTATATCATTTTTTTATTTATTATTATTATTATTATTATTATTTTTAATTATTATTATTATAAAAATGTCTATAGATATTAAATATACGATAAATGATGTTTTATTAAATCAAGAAACATTACTAAAGAAGAATAAATATTCATGTCCAATTTGTTATGATTTTATTTTTAAAAAATCATTATATCAATGTAAATCTGGTCATTTTGCATGTGAACAATGTTGGGAAAATTCATTGATTCGAAAACAAGAATGTATGATTTGTAGATGCGAAGTAACCTCAATAAATAGCCTTTCAAGATGTTTAGTTATTGAACAAGATTTCTGTAAAAAAGAATGTATTTGCATTTATTCTTTCAATTATGAAATATTAAATGTACCAGATGGCGCACATGATAATTTTGGTAGAAAATTAATAAAAGATGAAGAAAATGGTTGTAAAGAAAAAATTTTAGTTGGAGAATTGGATTCACATATAAAAAATTGTAAATTTCAATTTGTATCATGTTCATATAAAGGATGTGGTACCCTTTTAAGATTAAATTATTTGGATTCTCATCAAAATGAATGTGGTTTTAAATTAGTCACCTGTGAATATTGCAGTAGGGATGATATTACAAAGAACCAATTGAAAGATCATCATAATGAGTGTCCAAAACTTCCAATTGAATGTTTACAAGATTGTCCAATGATAATTGAAAGAGGATTAATGTCATCACATATAGAAAATGACTGTTGTAATACAATTATACTTTGCAAATACAATGAATATGGGTGCAAGGTTCAAATGAAAAGATCAGAGTTACAACAACATTTGGAGAATCAAAATCATCAAATTTTCATGGGTAAATTAATTGATAAGTTAACATCACAAGTAAACCAATCAGAAATAATTCAAGTTAACCTCTTACAAAAGATTGATGAGTTACTTCTTAAATATAATGATGTATGTCAAAAGATGCAAATCATTTCAAATGAAGAATTTAGAAAGAAATGGATATTTTCATACAATGGTTCTCCCTTTGGAATTTGTAACCCAGTAAAATCAACATCTTTCTTTATACATTCATATCAATTCAAAATTGAATATCACGGATATTTTGACATATCATTGAGGTTAATGGATAATAAGAAAATGAATTTAAATTCATTTACAGCAGATTTAAGTTTAACATTGATCAATATTTTAGATAAATCAAACTCCATGACATTGACTAAAAAAAATAGAAGTAAATTTTTTTAAATATATATTTTTTTAAAATTAATAATTTATAAAACTAATAATAATTCTTATTTTTTACAGCTTTTAAAATAGATACAAAAGAGTTTCTTAGTTTTTTTATTTGTGATGAAACGAAAAGAATAAATGGTTGGTTGGACAATAGTGATAAAGTAACTGTCGAAATTTATATTAAATTAATAAATTTAGACGACATTGAAATTCTTGAATGATAAATTATGAAAAAATGAGTTAAATTAAACCTATATTAAAACTTTATAAAAGAAAAATAAAAATAAAAAATGTAAAAAAAAAAAATTATAAGAACTGACTTTATATTTTTAATTAATTCAAACTGTCTTAATTTTAAAAATTTTTAGAAATATTGATATTTGTTTTATTTTTAAAAATAAAATTGATCTTTTTTTAAAAAAAAATATCGTGAATTAATACTTTTTTTGTAAAAATTTAACAAAAATTAAAATGGCTAAAAAAAAAAATTTATATGATTTTAAAGCAGCCCAACAAATTTTAATTTTATTTATATAAAAATTATACTTTTTTTTTACATATTTTTTAGGAATTTTTTTTATTTTTTTACATATTTACTTAGTGTTATTAAAAATAACTTGGACTTGAATATTAATATGTTTATTTTTATTCCTTTGTTTATTTTAAAATAATTTTTCTTTTCAAAAAGATTAGGAAATTTGTAATAAAAGTTTAATTTAAAAAAAATCAATAAAAAAAAATTTCTTTCTAACCATATAAAAACAAATAAAATGTGGTTGTAAAATAAATAAATAAAACCAAATCAAAAATAAAAATAAAAATAAATAAAATTATTTTTAACTTTCAGATTTTTTTTAAACTGAAAAAAAAGTTTTTTATTATTTTTTTTCTTTTTTATTTTTTTTTCTTTTTTTTCATTTATTCAACAAAAGAAAACATAATATTAAAACATAAATATATATATATATACATTATATAGATGGGTAACAGAGCTTTCAAATCACACCACGGTCACTTCTTAAGTGCTGAACATGACAAAGTTAAGACTCATCATGGTCATCATGATCATCACACTCACTTCCATATCGAAAACCATGGTCACCATAAAGTTGCCTTAAAAACCCACTGTGGTAAATACGTTTCAATTGGTGATAATAAAGAAGTTTATCTCTCACACCATTTCCATGGCGAACACTCACTCTTCCATTTAGAACACCACCATGGTAAAGTTTCAATCAAAGGTCATCATCATCACTACATTGCTGCTGATCATCATGGTCATATTTATACCTCACATAGCCACCACCACGATGCTACCTTTGAAGAATTTATTGTATAAACAAAAATAAAAAAATAAAATAAAATGAAATAATAAAATTTTTTTTTTAAAAAAAAAAAAAAAAAACAAAACCCTCATTAATTTCAAAAAATTTGACTGTATATTTATTTTATAATTGGGTCATGACTATAATTGGGAGGTTTAATTATTATGAATGATTTCAAAACTTTTTCCTGAAATGATTTTTTTTTAATATAATTAAACAAAAAATAAAAAAAACATTCTCAAATTTGCCTCCTTTTTTTTAAAAAAAAAATT